>JANSTS010011419.1:13774-26144 GCA_026546915.1 Sylvicola fuscatus
GACGGTGGAGCTGGAAAACATACCCAATACATTCACAAAGTAAGATCACTGATAACCAAAAAAAATTTGCATGCGACAACAAAGAAAAGCAGATGTGGTGCGCATCCCGATAAGAGATAACAAGTATTAAACTAATCATATTTCAAAGGTCACCCTGACTGGACTGTCACCGTCGTCAAAGTATGAGTATCACTGTGGCAGCACATTGGGCTGGTCTCCAGTGTTTTGGTTCCGAACCTTGCCCATGGGCGCCGATTGGTCACCCCAAGTGGCGATTTTCGGTGATATGGGCAATGAGAATGCTCAGTCGCTGGCCAGACTGCAAGAGGACACCCAACGCGACATGTACGACGCCATTGTGCATGTTGGCGATTTCGCCTATGACATGAATTCGGAGAATGCCCACGTTGGCGACGAGTACATGCGTCAAATTGAGGCGTTGGCCGCGTACGTGCCATACATGGTGTGCGCTGGCAATCACGAGGAGGCGTACAACTTCTCCAACTACAGGGCGCGCTTCAACATGCCTGGCGGCTCCGAGAATCTGATGTACTCGTTCAATGTTGGGCCGGTGCATTTTATCGGCTTCTCCACGGAAGTGTACTATTTCATGAATTACGGCATCAAGCCGCTGATCAATCAGTACGCCTGGCTGGAGCGGGATCTGGAGGAAGCGACGCGCCCGGAAAATCGCGCCATTCGACCGTGGATTGTCACATTTGGACATCGTCCAATGTACTGTTCCAATGAGAATGGCAATGATTGTACGCACTCGGAGACGCTGGTCAGGGTCGGCTTGCCGTTTACACATTTCTTTGGTTTGGAGGATTTGTTCTATAAGTACGGAGTCGATGTGGAGATTTGGGCGCACGAGCATTCGTATGAGCGTCTTTGGCCCATTTATGACTACAAGGTGATGAACGGATCTTATGAGGCTCCTTATACTAATCCTAAAGCGCCTGTACATATTGTCACTGGATCAGCTGGTTGCAAGGAGGGACGAGAACCGTTTAAGGGCGTCATTCCCGAGTGGAGTGCCATTCACAGTCAGGTTGGTTCATGATGAATTTATGGGTTTCCTTGAAGATTTATGGTATTTTTCTTAAAGGATTACGGATATACCCGGATGAAGGCTCATAATCACACGCATCTCTATTTCGAGCAAGTGTCTGATGACCAGGATGGCGCCATTATTGATTCGTTTTGGTTGATTAAGGAGAAACATGGATCTTATGATGAGATGTAAGATGTTTCTTGTATGAATTCTTGTTAAAGATTTATAGTTTAAAGGCTTTTTTTTGGCGTCGATATATTTGTCAAGTGTCTAGGGTTTTTAAGGATGAGGAGTTTATTTGTTTTTGTTACCAAAGATGAATTTTATGTCTAAGAAATCTATATTTGAGCCTTAAAATCAACATCGTCCATGTAATTAACATATATATCGAAAAGAAAATGCTTAGAGATTGAAATCTTCACTATTCATTCCCAAGAAAAAGGACTTTAATTCTCTCTTAATTAATTAAAAATAACTGTAACTTATTTACCTTGACATTTCACCGAATTTGGCGCGGTAAATTTTTGACAGGAAGAAAATTAATCAAGGTCACTTGGCAAGTTCATCAGTCATTAACCTAATTTTTTTTATTAAAATTTAATCAAATTTACAGTTGTAAAAAAAATGTATTCAATTTAATGTACAATTTTATCAAGGAAGCTGGTCGTAGATCAATTGGGTTGAGTTTAGTCACAGTCTTGAGTATTTTTGCTGTAAGATGCCATCATATCAATAAAAACTTTGTTTTTTACACTTAAAGTCTATAGGTAATAAAATTGTTAACGCTAATAAAGGATTTTCAATTGAAAAATAAGGAATTAACAAAAAAAAAATGGTTGGGGACAACAAAATTTTAGGACGGAGGTGGAGCCAGATTGGTCGTCTTTGATCTAAATAATTCATGAGGTACTTTCGGTTGTAACAATTTGGCAAAGATTCACACTCTGACATGCTGAACGACGGCATCTCCATGCTCTGGCAGCAGTCGCTTCTGGTGGGCGACACAAGTATTCCTAACCGAGCGGCTAGGCGCCCTTTGTGTGCATCCCTTCTCGCGGCACAGCGAAATGGCATCAATGAACTTGGTAATCAGCTTTGTGTCGCCACCATTTGGCCCCACAAAGTAATCACACTCCAGTCGTGACTTGACCAAGTCATCAATGCAACAATCGATGAATTCCGCATTCGCCGAGAACCAATGATTAACCTTAATCAGCGGAATGTCGAGTTGGTGTCGCAAAATGCCCGTCACATAAGTGTCATCTATCCAAAAGAACTGTGTACTCTCAGCCTGCTGCACCAGCGCCTTGGCTGTGGCTCCGTTCGTCAAATACAGCCAGCCCGACAGATAGCTGGGATACTGATCGCCACTAAACTCACCATAAGTCACAAACCATTTGTTGGCCTGCAGGCGAATCGGTTTCTTCTCCACAAACGTGAATCCGGCCAGAAACTTGTTTGACGGTGGATTGTTCAACTTGTTCAGATAGTTTGATATGTGTTGGACATCGAACACTGTGTCATCGTCAATCTTGATTATGTATTTGGCGCGTGGGCACTCGTATGCCGCCCACCGCAATCCCATTATGTGTTTATATGTCAGATTTCTATAGGCCTCTTGGAAATTTCCCTGTATGAGATCGCCAAACTTCTCGGATTCACTCTCAATCGCCTGCTGGGTTATGTATTTCTCGTGCGGCGGTATTGCCGCCAATAGGAAGACGCGCACCAGGCCCATGTCGCTTAGGGCGTCCTGTGATATGGCAGCTCGGTGGGCTGAACGCACTTCATCGTGGCCGACGTACGATGTCACCACAATGACGCCTGTTGGATGGAAGTCTTTAGGTCGGGGACGAATTTTTGGGGTTCGCCAATGTTTGTTACCTGTTATCCTGTTGTAGGGATAGTCACAGGCACGACATCGAAGGATGTAGTTGAAATTGTGCAGATTGACAAGTACATTTTCATGGTATTCTTGGTCGGTGTCGAGACTTGAGTGCCGGAAGAAATTTGATCGTGCTGGGTGGGAACCTATGCACCAGTATATCACAATGGTTATGATAAGGAGGAAGAACAGGGAGAAGATGAGCAGCAGTTGGCGGCGCAAATAAAGCATATTTTATGGGTTTGTTTGTTTGTACTTTAAATTAATTGCCAATTTCATAATAATTGTTTTATTTTGTGATTGAATTCTAAATAAAAATAAACTTCTCCGATTTATGTAAAGCGTCTGCAACTAAATTATGGATATATGTTTTTGAAGCTTTCACTGCCACCATAAAACACCGGTTAAAACCGGACAACATATTTTATCGATTTTATATATATATCTAATTCGTTGGATTGGAAAAAATTGGGTTTTTGGTGTGGATTGGAAGTTTACATAAATAGCCTTCAATTTGGGCTCTCCATAGAAATTCTTGATTAATCGATAATTTATGTCAATTTTTAATTATTTATTTAGAGGACGAAACAACCTTATTAACTAATTTACTATAATTCAGAATTCGGAATTGATGTTCATTTGAGACGTAAAACATGTCATATAAGTACTCCTCTCTGGATAAATCTGTCCATATCACGGAGACCATCATTATTTCTCCTTCTTCTCGGCACAAAGAGAATTGAACATACGTCCAACGTCATTGGCGACCAAGTTCTCCAGCACAACGCCATTTGTGTCAATGTAATTGGCACACGATTTGGTCATTTTCGCCTTGCGTTCTCCCTTGTTGTTAGTGACGCTCAGGTACAGCGTGTATTTATCATCGTACTTCTTCATATCCGAACTGGCCTCCCACGTCTTGTTGCCGTTGGCGTCCTTCTGAACGGCCACAGCGAAAATGCCCTTCTCCTTGAATGAGGTGTACAGCGTCAGGATGCCCATCAAGAAGAAATATGTGCACACGCAAATCACAAGCACTGGCCTGAAGAGTTGACAAATTATTTTTTGCTGGCCCGCCTGTCAGAATGCACAAAACTTACTTGGATTGTGGGAAAGGATACTTAAAGTCCCATGCAAGTGCTACAAGCGCGACAATGACAGCCAAGCCACAAATGAACAGGCGTCCATCCATAAGGCCAAAGTATTCGGTGCAGTTGGGCTTCTCCACGAGCGCCTGCTTCACGGCGTCATCTAGGGCGTGTTTCACTGCGCTGCTGTCCCATTTGTTGATCTTTACAGTCTGTTGGGATTTTGGATGTTAAAGCCGGGTATTGAATTCCGAGTGACGTGTTTGGTTTTTTTTTTTTGTTGACGTGTTTAGTAGGTTATGTTTTTGCAAATAGATGTTTACTTAAGGGCGATAATTTGATGCTTACCTCAACTTCTTTAAGGGTCTTTTCTTCCTTTTTTGGTTTTGGTGTAGTCATATTTATTGATTTAAGGGAAATACCTGAATTGTTTATGGATTGACTAAAGAACTTTGCGAATGTACACAATTTGCAGCTACACCATTAAGAATATTTTAGAGTTGGCAGTTTTGTGTTCGAAAACTTATGTATTTTCGAAACTACCTATATATTTTATATATTTCAACGTCATGACGAGGTATAGTCGAAAACTAACGGTAATCTTATTTTAATTTCAACAAACTGCAATGTTTGTACTTTACAATTTAAAGTAAAGTTAATAACAATTTAAAAAAACCAAAGGATCATGATTTTTTATGTCTGGTAAATACTATTGCTGTTTTTGGCGCCATTTTTATCGCGATTTTGACATTTTATCAGGACAAAATTAATGCAGCTGTTATGTGTCAAATTTACAAAAAACTCACTATAGTTCGATAACTAACGAAACTAAAAAAGGCGGGAATTCAAACAAAATGTTTGTTTCTTTTTACATTTCCAACAGACCTCGTAAATGTTTTGACGTCATTATGTCAAAAAAAAAACTATATTAAATTAATTTATTTATTTTATTTGAAATATGAGAAAGAAAACAAAGAAAATTATAAAAAAAAATACAGTTATGATTGTTTTAAGATGCTGCAAATGATGATTCACTCCATTCCGCGGTTCAAAATGCGCAAGTACTCGGCTTCCAGAACCTGAAAGAAATATCATAATTACAGAATTTGCTGGTTCATAACTTTAAAGCCTCATACCCGATATTCAGACTCCAATCGCGCAATTTGGTCGGCTGGCGTGACAATTGTCTCCAATCGCCCCAAGTCTACTCCCGCCTTTTTCTTCTTTTCGGCTTCTTCGCGCTGCTTCTTGTACGGATAGTTGAGACGTTTCTTGATGTCAATGCGATAGCTACGATAATCCGCCTCATCTAAGCGATTTGTATGGTGCAGGCGCAGTATCTCGTAAATCTTGCGACATTGCTTGGCGTTTATTTTGAATTTGGCGCGCGCCTCATTCACCATGTCCTCGGAAAACCCTTCTTTGATGACGTCCTTGGAGAAAGCGGCCAGCGTCTTGCACAATTTGGCATCGACGTAGCTACGAATGCGTTGGAACTCATCCGACGGATCCTCGACGGTGATGTCGATAATTTTCGGGTCATTCTTGAATGTGTTGTACATGTTTTGCAGCAGCTTTATGCCGATGCCCAGCTTTTGGAATGGTGGCAGAATCAAAAACTGGCTGATACGGGGACGAATATGCTCGGGATAGGCGTAATAATTGTAGAGAGTGGAGTATCCAGCTGATGCGTACAATTTCTCGCCGTCGCTGCTCTTGTACATCTCATAACTAAAGAATTTAGATGTTGCTTAAGACAGTCCAAAAGAAAAGAGAAACCGACAAATTACCAGACAAAATAATTCCATTTCGGATCATCAACATCAATGCAACTGGCAGCATCAATGAACCAACAGATGAAGCTCTGCAGACGGGCATGGTACGTTTGGAATTCCGGCGTCATCTCCAAAATCCTGTATATCTCGAATGTGCGCTCAGTATTGTTTTCGCCAGTCACGGTGAACTCGTCAATTTTCTCGCCTAAAGGCTTAAAATTGCGCGATGATTTGTCCAGCGTCATCAGGAACTCGTCCATGTTCGTAAAGTACGAGCCATTTGGAAGCCATTCAGACACCGGCGTGACAATCTCATCGGATTTGATGTTTTCCTTGTTGTTGTCATCAATGCGTTTGTTGTAGTTGACGTCGAAGAAAATCTGCAGTGGCCCAGCCGAGTAGTAGAGGCGCACCTTCAGGCCCTTGTAACCAAAGATTTTCTCATGATCACCGAATACCTGATGCGCCATGTCTGGCCGAAAGATAATTTTGTCGTCGTCCACATCTTCACGTGTGCGAACTGTGGAAAGAGAAATCGGTTTAATAAGGTGGACGAAGTGGCGCGCCGGCCATAGCACTTACTTAATTTAAACTCGACAACGTCCAGGGCCTCGGCCACATATGCCTCAAGACTTGAAATGTCAACCATTGTTAGACGCTCCAAAGAAATCTGCGCGAATTTAAAACAGCCAAACAATGATTTTCTTTTTATTTCTGTGAAATTTAATATTAAACTGTCGCAGATGTGTACAAACTATAATTGATGTCCGCCAAATTTCGCAAATATTCTAACCTCAAAATTCAAAATAGCGTCTTTCTAGAAAATACATATCTCGAAAATATATTTAAACAAAAAACAAATTTCATTATAATACCATTTATTTTATTTTAATTTTTTCATATGTAAAATTCATATTAATTTATAAAAATGTACAAGAATTATTTTAAACCGAATTTTTTGAATTCAGAAAAATTGAGTTAAAACACCCGGTCCCGGTGACATTTCGAAAGCATTCGAAAATACATATTACCCAGCTGTCAGGCAAAAGTTGTAGAGTCTGTGGCCGCAGACGAAAAATTCAGTCACTTTCGTCACTGAGCTCCTCCAATCAACGCCAAGTGGTTCCGTCATCGCAGTAGAAAAAAAACAAAAAAAAAATTTTAAGGAAAGCAGTCTCAGCGAATGAGTATTGAGTGTGTGTGATATGTTAAGTGAAGAAAATATGGCGAGCCTTGAAGGCGATAAATTATCTGTTTCCCTCGAATCACCAGGTATTTTAATTGAACAACGTTTTACCAAATTACCTAGTTAAAATAGTGTTACTGTAAGAAAACATCGGTTCGGCAGTGTTGTGGCCCACGGAAAAACTAGTCGTAGCTATGACGGTGACGTTCCATAAAAGAAAACGAATGAAAAAAAAAGAAACGAAAAGAAAAGATCATAAGCAAAGAAAGAAAATTGTGTGTGAGCAAAATCGCTGTTAGAACTGAAAATTGATCAAATTGACAGCACAAAAACAGCGTTGACGCATCAATTTACCTGCATTTAATCATCTTCCATTTTGTCAGTGACAAGGACGTCAAAGTGCGACCAAAAGTCGCCCATACAGATAACAATGCGGCGTTTCTGCATATGTAGGGCGACAATGAAAATTCCTTTGCACCGTTAAAAGTATCGGGAAAAACTGCGACGCGTTTTGGCGTTTCGCCCCACATTTGGATGTGCATTTGGTGTTTTCGTCAGTGTTTTTTTATTTGCGACGTCAACGGTGACCTGTCAATATATCCTCGCCAGTCCAAGATTTGCAATTGGCAGCTGCGACAGTCGTGTGGTGTTTATTTATTATGTAATGATGACTCGGCCACTTCAATAATAATTACCCCTGCAACGGCATTGTTGTCCTACAATTGGCAGCCATATGTGACATTAATGTCTGTAGACATTTTGATACTCTCTCTCTCTCCATGGGACAATCGGCCTGGCCATTGGCAAACACGGAAGAAAAAAAAACTGCTGTAAAACGGTTCAGTGCAATCGTCACTGCGTCTGTTTCGCTGTACTTGTTTTCTTCTTGGCTTGTCTGTCTGTCTTGCTGTGGTGTGCGTTGAAATTCTTTCGCTACAGTGATTTCCTTTTGATCAAAACTAATTAATTTTCTTTGAAATTTGCAGAAGTTCATTCTCTAGTCGTTCGTTCTTCCGATTTTTCGCCTCATGTACATATATTTTATAATTTTCGTTAATTCGCTTCCATGTGTTTGTCTTCTTATGTCTGTTTTTGCTGTTTTCGTGTTGCGTCTTTACGCCCAGTTGGTGGAAGATTGTTACTTTTGAAATATTGAGCACCGCCACACAACACAACACGCACACAGTTAGTCCGCCGCGGAATTCCGCAGCGTGTCCAACCTACCCATGCGATTTATATTGTACTAAACATACATTTGGAGTGCCTCTCCAGTTTGTGGCCACAATGTGGAGCGTATCTTGATGTCAGACAATAGTTGAGCGGTTAATTGCCTTTTTCGACGATAAAAAGAACCTGTCATTTGAGAAACAGCTGAGTTCCAGATATTCCAAATATGGAGAATTCGGATGTGGCAAATTTTCTGTGTGACACAAATACCTCGTCTTACGCATTTGTCTGAGTCATTTATCACTTTCACCGTTATTAAATTCCTTTTTCGGTCATAAAATGACAATTGGTTCAACCACAAACCGGTAAAAGTATTATTATTCACTAAATGTAAATATTTTGACAGCTGAGCCATTGAACTTGAGCCTCCATTGCTCTGCAGTGGGTCGGAAAATTTATGGACTTTTATTGTTTATGAGGCCTTTAAACTTAGGGATGACTCAGTTTGTGGATTCGCTTCAATTTGCTGTTTTAGGACCCCTAAAGCAGCTCAGACATTGACCTGAATTTGTACCCAAGATTGTAAAAACAAATATTTAGGGTCTCAAACATTGAACCTGTCATTTCAGCATTTTCCTGGCAGTCGGTGTGTCACCCTGTTGTACGACCATGATAATATTGAGTGACAATTGCACGTAGCTATTAGCACCACCTCCTTACTTTTTGTTTTGTTCATCGATCTGGAAAAGTTCCAACAACAAAGAAAAGGCCGCAATGAAATAGCCCTCACTCAATGAACTGCGAATTGACCAAAATCAATATCACCATTTCCTATTGTTGAAAAAGCCCATGAATGGACGTTTAAAAATACAATTCTTTTAGTGAGATTTGTGACAGTTCTTTAACAAAAAAAATTTGTTAATCTGACACCAAATTTATCTATTAAGTTTTGTTATTAACTTATAATCTTCTGACTGATTAGATCAATTTTTGGGTTTTTGGGTTTTTGCCACAAATTTAAATGCATTTTATTGTGACAAAAAGCACATTTTTCATCTCATTCAACCGTGACAAAATTAAAGCTGTTAAACGTCAATCTGACGTAAGATCGGCACGAATTTAATTATCAGTCTAAAGCAATTTAAATGTTAAATATGTTTTATTCCATAAAATGGAAGACTGAGCTAAATAATAATAATGTTAGAGCTTAGAGAACCGTTTGTCCATGATGTAAGACACGTTCGCTGGTTTGGCAGTTCTTACTTCTACTCTACTCAGAAGAAAAAAACCCATTCATTTACAGTTATTTTGCACTTTTGTGCTACAGCGATGGTGTTTTACTGGTTAATTTGAATTTATGTTCAAAGAATGCGAGCACAAAGCTCGATATGAGTGAACTGAATCGCCCAAAATCGAACGCTATTGATGAGATTTGACGTACCTCACGATTGTCAAAATAAACTTCAAAATACCGCGTCATTTTCACTTCCTTTCTTAATTGGTCAGTCAATATTGACACGGAATGACTTCACACTCAAAAATGAGAATTTTCTACTTCTAATTTACTTTGCCAGTTTAATTGTTCTAACCAACACATGACCAAGCTGTTGACTCGCATACAAATTCAGTTTAGTCATTAGTCGGCTATGTGATGATTCCGCGGAGCATATGACGCAGCAGACTGATGCTGTCGCGATGCATTCATTAGTCACATTTAGCATGGGTGTTTACAGTCAGACGGGCCATCTTAAGATTGGGAAATTTGCGGCTAAACGATGAAGCCTGTAGAAGTCATGTTTCATATGCACGACAATTATGCTCGATTACATAAAGGTATTGACTTTCAATGATCGAATTTCATGCGAGAATTTCGGTTTCATTGTGTTTTTAACGTTTTCGAGTGAACAAAGATTCAAAGTTGAAAATTTAATTATTATTAAATAGACAATTCTATTATTTGACCTTGAATTTTTAAAGACAACATTTCTGTTTTTTACGTTGTGAGTGACAAATTTTATTACACTTTTTTAGAAATTAATAGTTGTCGAGGAACTGTTTTTACACTAAAATTGACCTTGAGAAATACATTTTTTTTGAACATAAATCAACTTTTTTCAATTTAAAAGAGTAAAATTGTTTAAATTAAATCCAATTTATCAATTTAAACCTTTTTTAAAATTTGAAATATTCTCAAGGTCAATAAAATTTGCCATTTTAAATGAGTTTAAGGCTAATCTGTCGAAAAAAAACACACAAGTTGTTGACTTCAAGGTCAGAATTGTTTCAAAGTCATTTTTCTCAATTCCCCATTTTATTTCCTCAAAATTTCCAATTAAATTCAATAGGAAAACATTAAAAGAATTAACATGCTAATTAGCCAAAGAACATATTATCAAGGTCATTGCCCTTAAATTTGAAGGTCAAACTGTTCCTGTTTGCTAGAAATGCTCAAAAACACGTCACTAAATGTATTTGGTGGCTGTTCCTTTGCCAATTCGTATGTCGGCGCCTCACAGGAAACCTTAGCAAAGCTTTTTGGCGTATTTTGTCACCCAAAACTCGCCCGTTTCCGCTCCTCCCCGACAGCGTATCGAATATTTTTGTACGGCTTGTATTGCTGACATTCGATTTTAGAAGGAGCCCAAGCCGCTGGCAGCCCGTACATTCCAGAGTATGTGATGTTTATCGTATTTTTAGACGCCACCATCCGCTTCAACCTTTCATCCGCCTATAATTAGACGAGCGCTGGAGCATTTCGAGGCGAATCTCCACCAGCTTAGTTTCAATTTGGCTGTCTTACGTTTGAGATTAGTTGGAGTTGCTTGTTGGAGGTAATCTGCCCTGTAAAATATTGTGTCAGGTAAATTGGTCCGCTAAAGACTCTCCAGCCATTGGAGTGGAGTTGGGATTAAAGTGAACATCAACAATTTGTGAATGTGCGAACGCGTGGTGGAACATCGTTGTGGGTGGTAAAGATTGGAAGATTGGTAAAAATAAAACGTCTCAAGTGCGTGCAGCGGCCATGTTCTTTGTGTTGAAACAAAATTTTCGTGTTTTTTTTTTGTTTTGGCAAAACATTAGAGAATTCATGCGCAAATGTAACAATTCACAATGTTTCTTTTTGCATAAAAATATGAATGAAAGAACAATGATGAGCTATTTTGTCGTTTACCTTGTAAATGTGTTAAAGTCATGAACTTTTCCAAGGAGAATCTCGGCGCGGCGGCTAAGAGGCGGGGTCGTATTACATATGCATTTGTTAGGCGGCTGAAACACGTGACAAATGAGGTCGTCATATGGTGACGTGACTTGTGTTTTGTTGTAGTGCCATGCACGCAATGCTGCGCAATAATTTTTCGGCCAGAATTGGAGCACCGAATCGATACAGGAAGGCACTAAAGATTGTGTGAAATCGCTTCCAATTATCTTAATTGGTATTCCCGATGATCTGCAATTACCTTGAGTGGCATTTGCTTACTTTCTTAACTTTCTAATCACTTTAAGACGGTACTGACACGTTTTTTTTTCTATTCTGTTGCAGCTAAGGACATTGCTGTAATTAGAGATCGCGAGGAGAAAATACGCATATTAAAGGAACGACAGAATGAGGAACGCCAGCGAAAACTTGAGGAACTCAAAGCACAAGCACTAGCAGCTCAAAAATATCGTGAACAGAAAGAGGAGGAGCGAAAGCGACGCATTGATGAGTTGCGCTCAAAGGATAATGATCGTCGTCAACAAGTAAATATCCTTTGAAAAACTTTCTTAACATTAGCACAATCTCTAATCAAATTTCATTGTTTGAAAGGTCGAGGAACGAAAGAAAGCTATACAAGAAGCTGAACGCGATCGAAAAGAATACATTATGAGAAAGAATCATGTAAGTGCACTTTTGATATGGCTCGGTCGAATTCAACCGTATTTATCTTCTTTTTTGGGAATTGCAGGAACGTGAAGCAAGAATGGAAACTAAACGACGAAATGAACGAGGTTCAATTCAATTCGCTTTCGGCTCATCCACGCCACGTCTCCTCGATCCAGCGGACCATGGCAGTGTCATGAATAGTTCTTATTGGGGTCACAGAAGGTAATTACTCTCTTTTTTTGTTGATTTTATTTTATTTTCTTTTTTTTCTTTTTTTTGAAAAAAAGTCTTAATTTACTGTCAAAATTTTGAAGAAAAAAAACATTTTTTTGTGTTTTTTATTGATTTTG
>JANSTS010011419.1:28293-39113 GCA_026546915.1 Sylvicola fuscatus
TTTTATTTAATTCGCTTTATAAAACTCTTAAATGGGCAATCTACAAAGTTGAAAAATATAACAAAGAAAAGGACATTGGGTTTGTGTCCTAGATAAATTTAAATCTGTTTTTTACGATTATGTACCTGATTAAATGTGATAATCCCCTGTCGAAAAACCGGTTTTTGTATTTCAGTTAGATAATTTAGAACCGGTTTTAACAGTAAAAATTTTCTTTGTCTAAACTTGAATTTTTGGCTCCGTAGATTGTCCTTGAACGTCGTATCCTTTATGTTTGTTGTTAAATTAATCAGTTTTGTGTTTATATCCTCATTTACCAACAAGTTTTAGGTCTGAGTTATCATATTTCGAGTGATCAAAAAGCTTCATAACACTAACTAAAACTAACTCGCATCGTCCCTAAGGACATTCAATCAAATTGTTTGTGATTTTTGTAGGTTAGGGCAATTTATCCAAATATTATCGAGTGTTTTGTGTCCTGTCGTTCAGGTTAAAACTACTAATATCCATCGATTCTTATCATTGAATTAATCTAATTTAACAATAAATGATCCTTGGGCTTCTTGTGTGTGCAAATGCGTCAGAAATATCTCATTTTACATTTTTAATCCGAAACAAAATTATTTTTAATCCTTAAAGATTCACACCATTTACTCTTTCTTACTTTCTTTTTAACATATTTCACTTCTTAAAGAAATAAAAAAAACTTGGTTTGGCATGCTCATCGTAGTTTTTGACATTCAGATTAGCTTTTGTTCGCATTTTAAACTGTTATTTTGTGAATGACCTTGAACCTAGTTACTTCACTATTAATTTTTGTAACCAAAAACTGTAATCCTTTCTTTATAATCACGATTAATTGGAATTCATTAACACTTGAATGATCACTGACCCTTTTTCTTCTTCTACAAGATTGTTTTCTTTTTAAGAACTTTACTACCAACTACTATTTTATCCAATTTTTTTTTTATGTTTTTGTTGACAATCATTTGAACATGTGCCCTGTGTAAAATTTATAGATGAATCCGCTGTGTCACAGCCCATCACTTATAATAGCGTTGCTAGACGTAAAACCGATTTAATGCCAACAATTCCAAGTCCACGCGATTCAAATTTCGGTTCGAGATCTTCCCTTTATAATACACCAAGAACTCCAGGTAAATTGTTGATTGATATTGTTTATTTACTCCTACTCCCACAACAATAAAAAGCATTTATATGGATAATTATGAAGAAATTATGTGGTGAATGCGAATTAAATGTTATGTTTGTTGCTGTTTTGTTGTTTATGCCAAAATCAAGTGTTTTTGTTGAAAATTTGTGGATGGGAGGGATGGGAATGGGGCTAAGGGGGGGATGAGTTGCACGGCAACAGCTCTAATGGAATGCGCGTTACAGCTTTTATTGTTTTACTCTAAGAATTTTGCAATTATTAGGTTATTTACCATTTGGCTTGATATCTCGAAAACCGGTTTTCGGAGCCAAATGGTAAAAAGCTTAATTTTAGTATTGAATTTGTTTTTCTTAATACAATTTTTTTCTTTTTTATTTTTACACATCCGCTTGCCAATCACATCCATCGTCGTTACACATGAAAACCAAAAAAAAAAAAATTATTTTTATTACAAAAAAAAAAACGACACAAAATCATGGGCACAATCAATCTTGTACACAAACCACCGCGAAACTACTAAAAAAAAAACAAAACAAAAAAACCCACCCTGTAGGACGTGCCGTGTCCATGTCCCGTCTGGATCAGCTGGCGCAGCCGGTTCGTCGCAACGGTGAACACATCAAAGCGCTGATCGAACGCGAACGCCGCCTGCACACTGACACCTTGTCCATAACCTCAATGTCCCACTCGTTCGCCGACAGTGCGGCCGGCAGTCCGAAAAGCGCCGCCAAACTAATGTCTCGCAGTATGACACATTTAGCTGGAACTAAATATGGCAATAAGCGACCAGCTGCTGGCAAGGGAAGCGGCGGCGGCGGCGGTGCGGCCGCCACCACCACCTCCTCCTCCTCCTCCGTCGCCGCCTCGGTGCGCGGCGCATTGCGCAAGAGTGACGCCTCGCGCAGCATGTCACAACTTTCAACCAACTCTAGCAAAGCGACTAAAGGCGACTTTACTGCACCGTCGAGTGTCTGTTCAACAGGTGTGTGTGTGTGTGTGTGTGAGAGAGAAAGGACTTACAGCTATACCATTCAGCTTATTTTTATACTTCTACTTCTAAACAAATTTCGTCACTATTAACATTTGTTTATGTACAAAAATGAACTGTAAAATATCCTTGTTAGTTTGTCTACTGCGTTGTCGATGAAGTCAAATCAAAATGGCGGAGATCCTGTGGATTTACGATTGAATTGGAGCGGATTTGGTGTTAGGATTGACGCTAGGCTAACATTATTTGTATAAATTTCTATGTGAATCCGCTTCATTTCAGTGGTAAGGTCCTTTTTTTCGGTCGGTTTTGTTTGACTTTAGTTTAACCTGTCCAGTGTCCTTTTTGACAAAAATTTGACTGGCCGTACGTACTTTTAGTGCTGGTGATTTGGCTAGCCTGTTTTGTATGTAATTCTGTAATAAGGATACAATGATGCACACACCAATAATTTACTGTACTCCTGTAGGATTCATCTAAATTTAAGTACAACAAAAACACACAATTCATGTAAATTTAGCTACCTTAGTGACATTATTGCTTGTAAGTACCTGTTAATTGTTGTCGAGGATGTGGAATGTCTTCTCTCATGTGCTCCTATCGTCCTTTTTCACGTTTGTCGGTTTCTAGTTCTTAATGCTTTCGCTTTATTGTTTAAGTGCTTTATGGTTGTTGTATAAATTGCTTTGTGTTTATGTAATCTCACCGAATCACTTAATTTCACACAATTTACCTCATTTTTTTTTTACTAATTTTCAAGGTCACCTTTTTCATGTGGGGGGTTTCATTTAAAAAGGGCTACTAAAACCTCATCATGGCACTAGCAAAACTAATTCGCTTCACTTAGGTGCTGTTAAGCCGCATAAATGCGTCAAATTTTGCGCACTTATGCGGTTGGACAGTTTCATTTACCGCTATCTATGTAATTTTGCATTAATTTTTCGCATTTTTTTTATAGTTTGTACCCAAAGAAATAGTCATGCTAACATTTTCCATTCTTTTCATTTTTATTTGTTGCACCAATTTGTGGATATTGACAAAAAAAACAGGCTCTAGATCTGGTGAGGTGACGCCCGGCGGTAGTTTATCAACATCGCGTCCAGGTAGTGCAATGTCAACATCTACAAATGCGTCCGGCGTTATCCATAGGCGGCCGATTAGTTTGGCTAAAAAGCCACGGCCCGCCAGTATCGCCGTCACAGGTGTTTCATCACAAGAAGGTGAGATCCATTTTATGATTTTTCCATAAATTCATTTTATTTTATTTTTGAAAAATACTTAAAAATGTACTTAAGGTAATCATACTTGCTAAAGTACACCTTAAGTACGTACTTAATCTTATCATGTCCAATAAGTACACAGCATTTCCTATTTTCAAGTAAGCATGAAGGATTTCCTTGATCTATCGCTAGGCTAACAATAGATTTTCGTACTTTATACGTACTTAACAGATACTTCCATGTACTTTATGTGTCCTAACACTTAAACTTTCAACTATTTTTATTATTTCATTTCGAAAAAATACATGTTTTTTTTATTGGTTGCAAATAATTGTTTAAGTATACTTAAATGTATGTAATACTAAGTACTGAATTTTCCAACAGCTGAGATGAACAAACTGCGACGAGACAGACCGCCAGTCCCGAAACCACACAATCGCAAATCGATGAGCCAATCAATGAGTCAGTCAATGACCATGAGCAGCCCAGCCCGGTCAGTGGATGACGCCTCAACAGTCGCATCCAAGAAACGTGTCGTACCCACACCAAGAAAAGTGAGTAATCTTTGAAATTCCATCTCCAAATGTCTGATTTTAATCGATTAACTTCCAATCAGTCAATGACACCACGTGCAACCACACCCACTCAATCGGTTGAGAACGCGTCAGCCACAAAAACGCAGCAACATCACAAGTCAACACCGCAGTCACACAAAGTTCAGCCCAAAGTGAGCGAAAAGCTGACAACCGACGTCACAACAACCACAGTCACAAGTACCAGTGACAAGCAGCTGAATGGTGCCCAACAGACTGTAACTGTCGAGACGACAACCACACTCATTGAGACCACTGACAGCAATGATGTGGCTAAGATAGTCGAGGACAGTACCCAAATGGTGCAAGAGCAACTGGACATGACCGCCTCGCTGGACAATTCCATGTCCGAGTCGAACGGCGTCACAGTCGTGGAGTCTGTGCCACAGCAGCTGCTGCAGCCAAAGGAGGAGCCACCAGTGGAGATTACCAAGGATCCACTGGCAGATTTAGGTAATGACATGACCGCCTCGATGATTGCCAAGTCTCGCATCACAACTGAGGAGGAGGCGAAGGCGGCATTGGCGGAGCGTCGTCGATTGGCGCGCGAGGAAGCTGAACGACAGGCGGAGCTGGAGCGGCAGCGTGTCGAGGCTGAGCATGCGGCTGAGCTGCAGCGGCTCGCCGACGAGGAGGAGAAGCAACGGTGTCTAGAGGAGGAAATGAATAGACTGGCGCAAGAGCAAAGAAAGGCCGAAGAGGAACGACTTTTGCTGGCAATTGAAGTAAGTTTTCAACGTCCGTTTTTTTTTTTTGGTACTTCTAAATCTAAAGACGGAAATTACTTAATTAATGAATTTATTGTCTATTTAGGAAACCAAGAAGCGCGATGAAGCTGAAAGGTTACGAAAGGAAGACGAGGAACGTCAGAAGATCGAACGCGAAGAAGCCGAGAAGAAAGCACGCGAAGAAGCCGAAAAGCAGCGAATAGAAGTAGCTGAGCGACTGAAGCGTGAGGAAAAAGAACGCGAGGAGCGACGAAAGCGAGTGGAAGCGATTATGTTAAGAACCAGAGGTAAAAGTGGCAGCACCAATTCAACGCCCAACAATACTCCCAGCAAAGTAAGTCATCCAACTGCCATGGCAAAAGCGTCATTTTAACTTGATTCCTTTATTCCAGAATAATGGAGGCGATGATACTAAATCCATGGACAAGTCAGATGACGACAAGGATCCGATGAATGAAAACGAAAAGTCTGACGTGACAAAGTCAACGGAATTGATCGCCACCACAGACAAAGTGACGGTCGATCTCAATGAGTATGAGAACTCAGTCAAGGACAAGGAGGCGGCGCTGATGAACAGCTTCACCAATCTGCTGGACAGCAAACAGACGCCACTCATCGAGACGCAAGGCTCACAGAATCTGTCAACAAAGATCGCCACTAACGGTGACATCGACGTCAACAACATGTCCAATGAGAAATTTCTCATCTCCAACGGCAATGGACACAATAATTTAGCAAATTTAATGTGAGTCTCATGATTTGTTGCCATTGCCATCCAATTCCAGAATTTCCCACCCCCCATTACCATGTGCTCATTTTGTTGTTCAATGTATAGAGAACCTCCCGTAACCGATGTTACCAACAATTTGGTGGAAGTTATCGAGAACAAAACCGCCACACATGAACCTGCGTTAGACCAATTGATAGATTTCAATAATGAGTCATCTCATCAACTTGTAGATGCCGTCAATTTCAATAACAATAGTCTACTAACGACAACAACCACACCTCTAGTCACGTCTGAAAATAAAGGTAAGACGCCCACTTTGCGCCCATTTCACGTCGATCAGTTGGATTAACCAGATGCCTTTGTTTTGTTGTTGCAGAAGTGTCACTCTTGTGAGATTGTCGCTCTCAAATGGTAAGCGTTGATAATTCTTAAGATATAAGCTTTCAAGGTCACTACAAATTCACTGATTCATACGAAGAAGACGCAAGATTTAAGGCACAGTGGCCGGCAGAGGGATGGGTGGAGCCAATCCTCCCACAATCCAGCCACAAAAAAAACCCACAAACAAATTCACATGACGGTTAATTTATTGTCGAGTTATTGATTTTTCAAGTGTCCTGTCAAAATTATGTGTAAAATGATAAATATCCTCTCGATCCATGTTCTCGAAGCGTTCTGATTCTCGGCAAAACCGGTTTTGGGGAACGTTTAAAATGTGGGTGGGAGGAAATACCAACATAATTCAGCACAAAACTATTGTCACATTGAAAACATAACCCAAAATTAATGCATTCCAGAACATAATGATGAATAACTTCTTAAATAATGTTGAAAACTCACTTTGACTCCTTTATTATACACTAAAATCATCAAATCTGCAGAATCCACTTACATAATTATGTAGTCAAATGTTGGACAGAGTTTCACCGTTACAAAGCTCTCGATCTTAAAAAAAAAAATTATTAATTCAACATTATGTTGTTATAAAATTCAAAGTGCAATAGTCCTGAGACGAACGAAAAACGAAAAATTTATCCAAATCAAAATTTTTAACCAAAAAAAAAAAATTAAAAACAAAAAAATTAAGTAAATAGAATGTAAATTCACTTACCACTCACACGTCACACGCAAACGCAAAAATATTTCTAAAATATATTTAATAGAAAATGTTTGTCGCTAATTTAATGTAAGCAATTTCATTACTGCGCCGACAGCAAGACAATTTTATTTGAATTCAAGTATTTTTGTATGATTTGGAGTAAAACATGCTGGCTGACATAAAATTCATTCATAAAAACGCTTTATTCAACTGTTGTCAGTGTTAAAACCGAAAAAAAAACTCGTAAAAAATTGCTTTATTCTATGTAAATCTGTAAAAAACTGTTTTTTTTTTGAGGTTATGTTCTAAATTATTTTGCAAAAAAAATCTTTTTTAATGTTTTACTCTAATCATGCTAACGTTTTATTTGTTTCTGTTTCAAAACCGTTGTTAATTAATTGTGGACTTATTATGTATTTATATTTATCTCAAAACGCTTGGGGTTTTCTAAAATGGACTTTGAATCGCGTAAATTAGGCTTGTTAATTGTGTTATTTATGTAAAGAAAAGTAAAAAAAAAAAATCCCACAAACCAACAAAACAGAAAGATAATTGTAATAATTGTGTATTTTATAACGTCTTTTATTTTGTTATATTATGTTTGCTGAATAGAGTTATAATTACTATTAAAAATTGCTGAATCAAAATTATGAATAAACGTTTTATATTTCGTTTAAATGAATGAGAATGAGGGTGAATAATTAAGAATTAAAAATCAAACAAATAATTAATAATAATTACGAGTAAATGAGATTAGCTACGGCAAATAATAAATTGATCTACATTAATAGATAGCAATCGAAAGAATAGATTCAAATTTGAGCCGCTTAAAAAATTGTTAAATGAGATAATTATGTCAAATCACAAATACATAATAATAATATAGAAAGTGCTGCAAATGAGAAATACAAAGAGAAATGAGAGGAAAATATAAAAAAATATTGAGAGAAAGAGAGAAAATCCAATATTTTATTTGGATAAGCAGGAGAATTATGTCAAAAAAAATTAATTAATTAATTAATTAATCCATTATCATAGTAATATTTATTATTTGCAAATATTGAGAAAACAAAATGATCAACATTGAGAGCATAATATTCCTTTTTATATACATATATAAAACAAAAATCAACAAAAATCATTGAAAAAAAAAACAATTATTAAGAATTAATTAATTGTAGTCGCTATTTTTTTTAAATTATGTAATTGAGAGAATCGTTCATGTTGTCTTGTTTATGTTTTTTATTCAAATTTATATAAACCTTATCAATTAATCAATTAAATAAGTAATAATAAACTAATGGAACTCATTCTAGTCGTTTGCCTCTATAATTAATTATGTTTCTGATGGTACTTCAATTTTTTTTTCTCGGAATGGTTTCTGCTGTCACACTGACATTCTAACGGTGGTTCTAGTAATTAAAGCAATTGAGTGACAACAAATTGTTTTCGTTTTTCTTTTTTTTTTATAGGATTTAAATTGATTTACTGATTTAATCATGGTTGTGACTCAGATAATTGTTTCAGATGAAAGTAGCTTTTAAGGATTTTGTTATTCCTTCCAAATGAGCTTGAATAAAAAAAAATAGTAATTAATTATTTCATTTAAAAATTAATAAACAAAAAACAGCTGCTGATAGCGAGCGTGGCCTTACGTGCAAACAAAATAGCTACTTAAAGTAACCGTGGAATGAGTTCCTTTAGAATTTCTTATTTTTTAAATTTATATAACTGCAACTACTGAAATAATGATTAATCAGCTCCAACAATAATTAATTAACATTTAAATATAAAAAAAATCCTCGTTTGCATTATATGCATATAATAGTCGATATTTAAAAGAAATTGTATAATCGGTAAGAAAAAAAAAACACATATTTACCCATATTTAAATCCATAATGAATTGAATGTATTTATGCTGGAGGATTTGCTGACATCCGGGTGATGTAAGGACTAACCGTGGGACTAAATTAATAACTATTAAATTGGTGGAGTGCGAGATGAAACTGATGGAATAAATTTATTAAATTGTATAAATAATAAAATTTGCAAAAAACAACTAAAAAAAAGAACACAACAAACCAACCCGATTAATGTGTAGAAAGTGGACAACACACATAATTCTTAGCTAATGTTGTATAATTTATTATAATTAATCAACAACATAGACTTATAATGTCTTGAAAAGTACATATTATATGGAAAAAGCAAATAAATCTATATTTATCTCGCTAAACAATATTTTTTCGTCGAGAATTTGTGCGGCAACCCTGGCCAACCGGTTTTAGTTTTGCGGCTGTCATCAATTAAAAACCAATTAAAGGCTTTCATTTCAGATTTTATAACCGGTTTTTGTTGTAATAGAAAAAAAAAATTGGAAGAAACTTAAAATTACATTGAATATCAGAAAGCCTGCATGAGTGAGCGATGTTCCTTGTTGATGAAGCCAACGAGCAGGTCATCGATATTGTCATTGCATTTGGCAATCTGTTTCCTGATAATTTGCTTAAAGTCCTCTTTGACTCCCTTGTCAGCACCTCTGGTGCCAATGCGACGCGTTTGGCTGCTGGTCGTCGGCGTTGCGGTCAGCTCCAACTGGGCCGACTGGCTCTGCCAAATGTGCATAAACTCCTCGATGAAATCCACGTTTATGATGTACTGGGAGAACATCTGATACGAGAAATGTCCTTTTCGTTTGATTATATCAAAGATTGTCTCAGCCAGCGATTGCTCTTCTGGCCAGTCCAATTGCAAAAGTACCAACATGTTGCCCAGCATGACGTCAGGACACGCGGATGATTCATTTAAAATTGCCGGCTGGAAATATCAATAGAAATTACTACAAACAAAATTCACCCGGAAAAAAGGGATTTCTCGCACCTTTAGGGATGTTATTATAACCTCAACACAGTACTGCAGCACAGCTCGCTTCGTGAGAGGCAGAACCACCAGGTGACGAGTTAAGTTCATGGTTATGCTGGAGACCAGGTCTCCCGGCTTTGTTGGAAGATCTGACAATATTTTTAAAATGTATTCCATGGCTTGAATCTGGAATTCAGGAAAGTGTCAATAAGGATGAGATTTTGATACCTAAAATTTATACCTTTGAGTTCTGCTGAAGGATAATTGAGCTCATGTAGATCAAGTTCTTCTCCAAATTGGAGAGTTCCATCAAATCCGATAAGGCCACTTGAATCTCATCGCCTCGTACCATTAAAATTGAGCAATCCAAAAGGAAGCGACTTAACCACCGAGCCATCATTGGAAATGACCTTAGAATCCGTTGGGAGTCAACTCGCAGAAGTTCAGTGGATGACAGAAGTTTCCAGCTCTGCTCAGCCACCATGAAAGCGATTACAATCTCCTTGCAGCTGGGAGTTGTCGTTAGAATCAGTGGCTCTTCAGCGCCATTTGGATCTATTTTACGTCGTTTGCTCTCTACCTTGTTGCTGAATCCTTCCAGCATGATGACTTCGGAATAGCGTTCAGTCTTACGATTTACTATGTAACTCTCCAGTGACATTACAAAGACAATCATGGAACAAAACAATATCTGCTTACAGACATCGGGACGCAATCGCTGACTGGATATTATTTGAACGACTTTCTGCCAGTATATGCCCTTGTTGGTGTTCTTGTTGTACGGCAGAAATGGCTCCCACTTCAGGACAGTGCCGCAGAACTCTAGCATCTCAAAGATCTTCTCCCAGTATTTGGGCGTCTTGTCGCGTTGATATTTCGGGTCACCAATCATCATCAGCTCAACGTAGTGCTTGAAAACCACAATCATCAGATCGTTGACAATATCCAGTGGAAGTTCTGGTGGTTTGGAGATCATTATGGGAATCGCCTCTTTAAAAAGCATCTCCTTGTATTCTGGATGCCGTCCCACGTCTATTCCATGGATTAGAGTCTGCAGAAGACGTTGCTGGAAATTTCAATTGTCAAAATATTTTCAAAAAAAGTAAAAGCCGAGGCAATGTCTACCGAATGGGACGAAATTGATTGTGGGAATCGCTTCATTTGCAACAGAATCAGTTTGCAGTGGTCCAAATTGTTTTGGGTGTGATTGGCTGTCAATAGAAGCACCGAGTTCTGCATGTTGCTGGGTATGAACTGGAACATTTTCACGTAGAACTCTTGTTCCGGCGTCATGGTTTCGTCCTCGAGGCGTAGGGCAGCTGCCAGTTGGGATATTTCTGCACTCAATTCAGGTGTTTGGCTCTTAAATTTAAGCGCCCTGCAAAATGCATTTTAATCATCAAAAGGTTAAAGCTAAGATAAGAT
>JANSTS010011430.1:0-10948 GCA_026546915.1 Sylvicola fuscatus
AAAATTGTAGGTGGAACAATGCAGCGTGTGGTTACCAAAAGAAGGAATTCTTAGCAGTTTGCTTGAGATTTCATAAATATTGCATATTTACCATATTATGTATTATGCTTGCAATGTGAATAATATATTCATAAGGTCCTACATCATTTAGATTCAATTAACATAAAATAAATTATCAAAGATAATGCCATATTTTGAACTTACTACGAATCAACTTTATGGGAAAAGGATTTTATTATAGAAACTAAACAGAACTCTTTAATTTATTAATTTATTTGTTTTATGTTTAATCTTATAATTAGGTTTGTCAATGTGGATGAATCTTCCGGTTCAAAATAATTTTTTTATAGTTTTTGATCAGCTTGTTTAATGATTTCTGAAAATAATGTAAGAGAGATGTATCTAATATACTTGAAAATTAATCTAAAAGAATTCTTGAATCCGTAACGTAAAGTTGCGTGAAATTTCTGTGTTAAGATTAGTTTAAATTGTAGCATGGTAAACCGCTAAGATCACAGCCCGCGATAAGGACACAACAATCGCGTGCATATTTTAACCATACGCGAACATCGAAAGCGAGTCCAGTAAAATATTCACCAGAAAAAAGAACCTTTTCCGAGTATATCGACGCATTTGGGTCACGAAGCTGTTTTTATTTCAGCAAAAGATACTAAATATCGATTAGTTTACCACCCACTGCATTGCTTGTAAAAAAATTTGTCTTAAATACAAACAGCTATAAAGCTGTTGGGGAATATTTTTACCAAAAATAGGCAAACAACTTGGAATGCGACCAGTTATAGCCAGCTTCGCTTGGTTTGAGAGCTTTAATAAAATGTTTTAAGCTATACATTTGCCAGCGGTTATTTGATACAAACTGTTTAAATATAAATAATAAATAATTAATTAACAAACTAAACTCACAGCGCTTTTTTGAAGAAAATATGCCAATAAGCTCCGCCATCGTATTGGCCATTCAGTTGTGTCCGATAATCGACATTTAGTAGAGGCTAGTCTTCTTCATGATGCGCAAAAACTCTTCCTGATTGACCTCGCCATCACCGTCCATGTCGGCCTCATCAATCATTTCTCGTAGCTCCTCGTCGGTGAGATTCTCGCCCAACTCCTTGGCAACACGCTTCAAATTTTTAAATGAGATTCGTCCCGTCTCATCGTCATCGAACAAACGGAAAGCCTTCAATATTTCTTCGTTGGAGTCTTTTTCAGTCATTTTCTGTGTCATCAGTTCGAGAAAGTCGGCGTAAGCTAATTTGCCAGTTCCTTCTTTGTCGATATCAGCAATCATGCGCTTAATCTCTTCCTTCTTTGGCTCAAAACCAAGTGCTCGAATGGCTACCTTTAGCTCTTTGATATCAATTACACCAGATCCAGTGGTGTCGAACATGTTAAAAGCTTCCTTGATGTCAGCCTTTTGCTCTTCAGACAATTCAAACTTAGGACCTGACTTCTTTCGACCGGGAACTATTTGGGTTGACGACGCTGCCACATGAGTGCTGGTTCCAGCCTTTTTTGCAGTGGTTGACTAAAAGTTTTTCTAATCATAATATCCTGCTTTTATAACATACTTGATTGCTTACCATGTTTTCAATGAGGTAACTGATTTGAATATGGATTCACAATATCTGCACGATATAAAACTTCACCGGGAGAAATGTTTTTCTCTTAAATATGTTTTATCGATATGTTTAGGGACACGGGACACCTGGAAGAAGCAATATTGTTTTTTCTTCTATTTGAATTTTCTTCCCTTTCATTTGTTTTGACAACCTGTTCTTCAAGTCAGCGCTCGCTTTTTTCTTTTCACAACTGGAATTGACATACGCTAAACATTTGACATTTGCTGAATTCAATAGAACATAAAATCCTTACAAATGTTTTTAAATGATAAAAGTAAAATTAAAATATTTTGTGAATGTTATTTATTAATCAAGTAAATTTGTTAAAATAATTGCGTGTAATACTCAGTAAGCGATGTAAATACATAAAATGCAAGTAATTGATTCAAGTTAACAAAACTCCATGCATTCGTGCCTCGTTGACAATTTTTTGCTGACTGACAGCATATTCAGAGATCACAACCACTTTTTCCCAGCTTCGGTTTTCGCTAGATTTCAAGAGCGCCTCTAAAACAGCCTGTACATACAATCCATCGTCAAAAGTGGCTGCCATCTGCACTGGTCGTTTCTCCCATCCGTAATTCTGTGTCTGATTATTAAATGCCTCGCGTAGTGCGAATACCATTTCGTTCATTCCGTTAATATACAAATTGGGCAGCATTGTCTCGGTCTCGTGCACCACCTGTTTCCCCTCGGACAGAATGCAAGTCTCGCACGGTTGGTCGTCAAGCAAACGCAACGAAAACAGTTCACTATTACGAGCCACCAACTGGCCACTACTGCCGCACACCATCACCTCCTCTGAAAACTGGCAAGTAGTTGCATTGCTCTGGATAAACACCGTCACGAGGATACCGCCATCCAGTTCCATTTGAAAGTTGCAGAAATCCGGAGCCGAAATGCGCCTGATGCCCTTGACATTGTCATTGTGCGTTGTGTAGGTGCGCACTATGCCGTGCACCCGAATCGCTCGTTTACCCGTCAAAAACGTTACCAAATCGACAACGTGACTTCCAATAAGATTGAGAACACCACCACCCATCGTGGCATCACACAACCAATCGTATTTCTCATGCAACAGCAGTCCCATCTGGATTCGTATGTCAATAAGTGAGACGTCACCCAGAGCAGCACTGGTCAGCGACTCCTTCATTTTGACGAAGGCCGGCAAGAATCTCAGCGAATGATTCACAAGTGCTATCAGAGTTGGATAGTATTGTGAAGCGCGCACCATTTTCAGTGCGTCCGATTGACTTAAGCCCATCGGACGGTCACAAACGACGTGCTTTCCAATGCCAAGCGCCTTTACTGATATCTGGGAATGCAGGAATGGTGGACAGATTATGAATACTAAGTCGACGTCTTTGCGCAAAAGCACGTCGTCTATTTTGTTCGTGAAGAATGGAATGGCCATGTCCTTGGCAGCTCTTTCTGCGTCTTGAATTGTGCGTCCCCAGATTGCCATCACTTTGAACCCTTTTTCACGTAGAATGGGCACCAACACTTTGAGTACAAGACCGGTGCCAAAGACACCGATTCCAGGCAGGGAAGTCATTTTTTATTAAACACTAATTGATAAGTTTACTAAACAGAACAAATACTGAAACTTTAGGCAAATAATTGGAATAAACAAAAATAAACTTCAAATACGATTCATTTGCTGAATGCATTTTATGGTATATTCAGCACTTAAACGTCAATGTCACTGGCAAGCAATTGTTGATTGCGTGTGGCACATTCATCAGCGATCGAGTTTACCTGAATTCCGGCAGCAAGATTTCAATCTTTTAATTTTTATTTTCTCATTACTAAAACATGAAACGAGTTCTGGTGACTGGCGGAACTGGCCTAGTGGGAAAGGCTCTTGCTCATGTGATAGCAGAAGAGCCACGATCCGATGAGGAGTGGTTCTTTGTGGGTTCCAGCGAAGCCGACTTGACGTAACTTTTTACAAATATTTAAGCCAATAAATAAAATTATAATTACTTCAGTTTAACCGCAGATCATTAGAGTCAACCCGATTACTTTTCAACAAGTACAAACCAACCCACGTCATCCACCTGGCTGCCATGGTTGGCGGGCTGTTTCATAACATGAACAACAATTTGGATTTTTTGGTTTGACCTTGCTCACCACAAATAATCTAAATCAATAAACTAATATTTATACAATTGTACAGCGTGTCAACATGAGCATCAACGACAACGTCCTGCTGCTTAGTCATGAGACGAATGTCCAAAAAGTTGTGTCCTGTTTATCAACATGCATATTTCCTGACAAGACAACCTATCCCATTGACGAGACAATGATCCATAACGGACCTCCGCATCCTTCTAACTTTGGCTACAGCCACGCCAAGCGTTTGATCGACATCACCAATCATGCCTACCACGAGAAGCACAATCACAAATTTACGTCGGTGATTCCATGCAACATTTATGGACCGCACGACAACTTCAAGCCAGAAGTCAGCCACGTTATTCCCGGTATGATTCACAGAATGTACGATGTGATACACAACACAGCTGGCGAAGAAGTGGACAAGGAGTTTGCTGTATTTGGCAGTGGCAAGCCACTAAGGCAGTTCATTTACTCGCATGATCTGGCGAAGCTTATGATTTGGGTGTTGCGCGAATACAATGATGTCGAGCCGATTATCTTATCAGTTGACGAGGCTGCTGAAGTGTCAATAGCAGAAGTAGCTGAGGCTGTTGTAAAGGCTTTTCAATTCAAGGTAGTACCATTGATTTGTATTCATTTACTTTTAATTGAATATTTGTTTTTATTTCAGGGTAAACTTGTGTTTGATAGCAGCAAAGCCGATGGGCAGTACAAGAAAACCGCTTCAAACACCAAATTGCGGTCCTTGCTGCCTCATTTCAAATTTGCCGACTTCCAAAGCTCCATCAAGGACACTGTTCAGTGGTATATTACCAACAAAAACACTGCACGAACATGATAATTGACCAAATAAATAAAATATTTTCAATCTTTTGAAAATATAAACTGTTTATGTTAATTTACCGTTACAATTTATTAGTTAATTTGCTGAATAGCTCAGCTGATGCAAGAAATATATATTTTCTCTTCTGTTCATTTTGTTTAATATACATATAACACATCCTTCATCACCCCACTGCTCATCTGTGATCTGACGGCGTATTTACCCAAATAATGATTTGTGCATTTGTTAAGTAAATTTTATTGTTGTGCCCAATGTGAGTAAAATTAATTCTTACAAAAGTGAAAACTTTAACGAAATGGCATCGGCAGAGGACATTTTTGAACACATTTTGACGACGGAGAGTGGCGACGACTTCACCAAATGGTTCTTTGGAAATTTTGAGGTTAGTGATTTTTGTTTACACTTATTTTCGACAAACAACAGCAGATATTTGTAAATTATTGATTCTTTCACTAAACGATCTTACTTAAATTATAATTAGAAACAATAACATACGATTTCAAGCATTTATATTTTAAAATTGTGAAAACAGGTGAACCAGCTGTTGAAGTGACAAAAGTGCTTAAAAAAGTGTCATGTGTGTTTCAGTGTGATAAATTTTAAGTTTACTTATAATATTTGTTGCATTAAGTATAAATAATTAATAATTTTATTTTATTTAACCATTGATCGCTAAAATTTAAGAAAAAGCGCGGGAGAATTTCTCTCCTCTTTCCATTAAATCTATATATAATTTAAAGAAAAATCATAAACAGATATATGTATAAAAATAGTAGATATATATGTTATAAAACGTTTTGACTCCGGGTATGCTCCGTGCACTTTTAAGGAATGATTTTTAGAATATGCTAAAAGCAAGTTTAAAACAAAAAAACTAAATTAAATAAAATAAATTTTAAGTAAGGATAATAAAATGTTAATTTTCAAATTTGTTTTATGCTTTTGGTATTTGTATAACCGTAATAAGTCCAAATTTGATGCGGCTTTCTAACAAAAACTAGCTTTGATCGACTAAACTCACCTAAAAAAAGGTTTATTGTTGCTATACGATTGTCGTAAAGTTCCTTATGACTCTAGGATCCCGCTGTTATTTATGGGTAAATAGCTAGGATTTACTGTACAGAACGTCAAGCGTAGATAAAGGCATAATTTTATGGTCTTGGCGCTACACACAATGTTCAAAAATTTTAAATTTTAAAGCCCCTGCCATGCAAGTTGCAATCAACCTCTTAAAATTCACCCTTTTCTAACATATTTTATTGACCTCATGCAATCTAGATGCGTTCAGTGTTCGCATGCACACGCACCCAACTGAGCATGTGTGTGCAACCCTCAAATGCCTACCCTTTCAACATATGTGCTCGTATTAAGTGACAAACATATATGTATACAGAAAATGCATTCGATTAAATATCGGCAGCATAAATTATAAAATATTTAACGGTTTTTCGTTAAGGGTGATTTTCAGATGATAATTCACGCGAAAAAGTTAGTAATTTTAGGTTATGGACGTTACAATTAATACAGATTGAAGGTAAAGTTGCACATGGCGAGGTGGATACTTCCTAAACAAAGAAATTGTTTTATGCCGCATGTATTTTTGTCTGAATTATGTTTTGCAAATACAGCTTATCTTAATGTTGGTACCTCTGTTAAGAACTATGTTGTTTTGTTTATGTAATTCAACAAAATACTGCTGCGTCCGTGTGTAGGTACAGCATTTTTTATGCGGGGGAAATGTTTGGATACACGCGAGACATAGCATACTTCCATTGCCCGCATTAAATGCGCCTCGCTTTGCCATCAACATAAATGCAGCTGTATGTTGGCTGGTAACAGCGCGGAACACTAGTGTTTGTGCAACGTGTGTTTGGAGAAAGAGTTTTCCGAGTGTTGGGATTGTGTGCGTGCCTAGGAAATCCATACAGAGCTCTTTGTGCAACTCAAATGTGGTTGTGTACGTTTTCCAGTGGCGGCATCGTGATGTAAGCGCGGAGCATCGGCAGCTGTGTCATAGTGTAAGTGCCATGTGTGCGTTACATAGAGTTTTGCGCGTGTAGTGGCGACAATTTTCCACGCGCGGAGCCCTGCGCGCCCCGTCCACACACTAGCCGCCTGCGGTGCGCATGTGTGTAGAATTCACATCGAATGCGGGGAATAAGCATCAACGGCAAAAAGCAAGCAGGCAAAAAGGCGCACACATTTGACAATATAGTAGAGATTGGCCGCCATAGTGGCTTGGCTGTGTTTTGTTGAACCTTTAGAGATCTTAAAAAAGAAGTACCAAATCATTTTAAAGCCAACATAAAACGGTGATAATATTCATAAATGCTAGCAAAGAATTTAATAAAACAAAAAAAAAACACAAAAAACTATAAAGCCAGTGTTTTATGTGTCCAAAATTTGAAAGGTATTAAGAGTGAATTTCGTTGTCCATCAGCCAGCCAAGAGCCAGTAAAATTGTTCATCTGCTGCAGTCTGCAAGACTCAACAAGGAGAATGAAGAGCAGCAGCATCGCATCGAAGAAAAACGACTAAATACAATCGAGTAAAATTAATGAAAACGTATTAGTGGCGAACCAAAAATATAAATCCCGAAATATATAATTATTGTGAAAATTCCAGAAAACGATCCGGAAGTCTGTGAGAATAAATTTGGCTAAACAGAAAGCAAAAAAATTATCTAAGAAAATTGTTTTAAGTGAATTGTACTAATCGAATTTAAGAGAATTGTGCGCGTTATTTTTTGTTAATATTTATTTTCGTTTTTTAATTGTGTTTACTTTATTGAAACTAATTTGCCGTGTTTTTTTTAAAAGTCCGTGACACGAATGAATGAAACATACGGTAACGAAGGATTTTCGTTAAAAGTTTTTCTTTTTAGTGACTGAAAAAGTTTAAAACAGCCGGCAGAGGAGGATAAATTCAGTTAATTCGGGTAAATTTCATTTAAGTTCTTAAATTCAATAAACTCCTGCAAAGTTTTCCTGTTTCCCATTCACCATAAAAATTTCCCATACAACAGTGGAAAGAAAAAGAAGTGAGATAAATCCAACGAAAGCAAATTCGTGTTTTGTAGCGCGCGGCCAAAGATGAGAATCGGCAATTGTGCAGTCTTTTGTTTGGTGGGAGCGATTAGCGAACTGCGAAAACCGCGTGTCGATTCAAAGCATTGTTTCTCCAGTGCGATTCTTTGTCTCGTTTTGGTCGCGGCGACGTTCTCGACTGATTAGCATTCTATTTGCATCCAAAACGGCAAATGACAAATGATAATTTCACATATAAAAACTGGAAAAACGTACGGAAAAGTGCGCTTTGCAGCATTAATGCTGCTGCTGGAAAAACGACGCACATAGAGCGGGGGATTGATGTAAAAAGGAATTTCCATAAAGAAAATTGCGGTGACGGTGTGTTAATGTCGAATGTGTCGATTGTGTATACGAGGGTTACACTGTGGAGGCAGGAGTGTATGTAGACTGTAGACTATGTGGTGTTAGGTGTGTAGCTGGGTCCCTTCCCGCGCGTCTTATGTGCCCACTTCACTTCAAACAACATAACCAACACACACGAGTGTCGCCTGGAGCACAGCGACTTTGCGGGTATGGGAATATGGATACTCGGTCTACGGACGGGCGGCTGACTGTTTTTTTTTTTTGTCCTCTGGCGTGTATAAATGCGCACACATGACGCTCAGTTTCGTTGTGGTGTTGCCTTCGCCGACTTGTTCTGGATATAAAATGAAAATGAAATTGATAAAAAGTAAAATCAAATACATGTAATATGCTGCTTTTGTAATTCCCGCAGCATAACATTTCTGCCACTTCGGCATCCAATTTGCATAAATAGTTGTGTGGTAATTCTTTATGTGCGAAAATGGTTGATAATTCTATCCGAAAAGAAATGAACTGAGTTATTCCAATAACCTAAAAATGAATGTGGAAAGCGAAAAAAAAGTGAATTTCAAGAAATTAACGGTGCCAGAAACTGATTCTAGCAACTTAGTTTTCTGGAAAATGAACAGAGAAGGTTTCTGGGTCAATAAATTAAATTTTTAAACGAAGGACTTCTTCTCAAATAAAGTATGTTTGAATTTATTTAAATTTCATTTGAACGATTTCTCCAATTACCGGAATGTTTTTTAGTGGATAATTTTTTATTTCAATTTCACCGTTTATGATTGAGCTCAAAAGCCGTGAAAAGTACCTGCCAGTTGTCCAATCGATGCCTAACTACCCGCCTCCAAAACAATGCATTGACTGGCCCAAGACTTGAAGTGTGCTATAATTGAATATTGTAAAGAAATTCATGTTACACAAAGGATGTTCCACAAATTAGGAAAATCACTGAAAAATCTGCCAGACAGATCGATTCCACAATGTTTGCATAAGATGCCACAATTGCCTAACCGCCGACTCGCCTATTGCATCATCTCAAGAAAATACAGTAGCATTGACAAACTACTTATTCACATTAAAATAAACAATGATTGACGGTTTATTCGGGCTATACGCACTTTATAAGTGCCACAAGGCAGAAATGTTAAAATAAAGTAAATTCGCCACACCAAAAAAATACACACAATGAAGCTTCCAATAAGGCATATAAATCCAACTGCCAACCAACAAAGGCGAACGTAACTTTCTCACATTAAGTTAATGCCAAAAAGTTTGACAAATTTGTGATAATCTTAAACAAATATAAAGCATACGGGCAATAGCTACAATCGGTGTGACAAGGAAGTCCGGCTGGGCTGCTGCTCACTCACAAATGCCAACAAATTGGGCAGAACCAAAAAAATCTTATTTCCCTTGAGTCAGCCGAAAACGCTTTACTTCTTATCAACCAGTTTAGTGTCAATCAATTTTTTTCATTTTAATTAAGTTGTTAAATTAGGAAGCCCCACTGATAGCGCCATGTCACACAGCTGAAGTGTGTTTATTGGAAAGTTTTGTGCTGACGAAGCCCAATGTCCATCCAATTATTTCCTGGAAGTGGTGGCTATATGGGATTAGAATGTGGAAGGGATCGAGAGTGGCGGCCAAATGAGTTTTTAGACATGGCGAATGCGTGCGTATTCACAAAGTGTAACGAGGCTGCGTACAGAAAAAAAAAGCGGCGACTGTTGGATGTTGGAGCGTGTGAGTTGAATGAAACAGTAACCTTGAGAAAAGTTTTAAAGAAAACACTCGGAAATAGAATAAAATAAACTGGTTGGGAGATGCTATTTGTTGTATGTGGCAATTTTCACAAAGACAACTCGCGCTAGGTTTCTGCCACAGCGCTTAGAATTCTACAAGATCCGACATCAAATCATGTTCACTGTGTACGACGCGCATACTGCACAAATTGTCAGATTCTCGATTCCCACCAGAGCACCACCGCGCCGGCGCTGATGTGCGTTAGCCGGCCGGCCATGACATTGTCGATCAATTATAATTAAAGACTATCATGTATGGTGCTTGTGGTGTGCATTAATTGGCAGTGGCGAAAATTAAACAGCGACTTCACAAAGCCATACATCGACAGGAAGTGCTCAAAGCCAGAGGAAACGATGCGACATCATCCCAAGTATTGCATTACAGTTTCTCCAAAGTCAACGGCCAAATATTTGCCGAAAAAACGTATTTATGTGAAACAAACCAGCGGCAGATCTTGATATTTTGCGTGTACTGCCTACGTTTTTGCGCAAAATGAAAGTGAAAGTTTTAATGAACTATAGCGATATTTTAGTGTCTGATTCTTGCGGATCAGCACACGAATCCCACACAATTCACATGCAAAAAAAAACAAAAAAGGAAACAAATGTCAGGGCATTTCCCTCTTCATCTGCTGACACTTTAAACAATTGTAACCCCCCTGTCGACGCAAATAATTACTTTATTTGGTTTTGTGAGCAAATAACAATTTCTTTTGCCCAGAATTTGGGCCATCAATAAAACATATAAACATAATTCCATTCAATAAGCACCCCTTGTTTGTCATCATTCATCTGTTCCAATTTATAACTTATGGTTATTCATTTGTCTGACAGTCCGTGTCTGCAGCGGTTTCCTCCCCAAACGCTTGCACTCATAACACTGAAGCGCATGCGCAAAGGGATCCTGTCCCTTCGATCTGGGTGCGCCCGCTGCACGAAAAAAACATCGAACATTTGTGCGCGTACCGATTTCTCGAGTGTGACGGTTAGGTAGTTTTATTAAATTTGTTTACTAGGAACATCTAAGTAAAAGAAATTGGAGCCCCAAACATATTATTGCACAAACACTTCAGTGCACACGCACACACTCGCCTCACATTATTATGTGCATGCTGTTAAGTAAGCTCCACATATGGGAAACGGGTCCGC
>JANSTS010011430.1:20900-35776 GCA_026546915.1 Sylvicola fuscatus
CTTTCTTTATATTTTGACAGTTCGATTGATATTTACCATCTTTCTGTTTTTCTTTAATTATTCTTAAAAGGTTAACATTGTTCACTGATTTCGTTGATATTACGGCATAAAATGTTATCACTTTTATCGCGTCATTTCATACTTTCTTCCGTATATTTTATAGCCATCAATTTATGGGCGCCGGCCTTATTGAGCCATAAAGAAAGCACTGCCCAATCTTTCCGGATAATTAGCATTTAGGTGCCAGTTGTTGCCAAATCGTATGTGCCATATGTGTGTTCTCATCTTAAAAGCTTTTTTTTTTATAAGATTTTGTGATCGAATTAATGACGTGTGGTGGAATCATAAAACGGTTGGACACAAAAACTTATTGCTTCACCAATGCCTTGATTCAATCATAATACCATGTTGGCATTGCTCTATCGCATAGTTGTTTGACGCACACGTTACTCTAATTATTAATTACATAAAGATAATAATGCAATCTATATTTTAATCATTAACGGCTCATTTGTCGATTATATTGCATATTTTAATATTGCGCATGTTTATTGATAAATCAAGGAAGAAATGGTTGGCTTTTGCAATTGCTGTAAATTGGCGAAGGCGCGCGGGGTACGATTTCAACTGAAGCCCACACACAAAGTGACTGTATGGCATTGGGGCGGCGGATTATTGCGGCCTCTCGCGTTCTGTCTGCCACACATTGCATATATGATATGTCTAGCGATGTACACCATATGGTACATGTAGTGGTAACGTGAAAAAGTAAAGCAAATTGTCGGCGAACTTTTACGGTAAATGTGAGAAGTGAAAATGAATGGGGAAGCCTTGGTGCAATGCAGCGCCGCCCGACAGAGAGAGTCTACCTTGGAATTTAGCTGCAACCACAGAGTTTGGCGTCAAATGTGTAGCCCTGCTTTTGCCTTTTGTCTAGCGAAACACGAAGGTGGTCGACGTACGTGTGTTGATTATATTTCTGACATATTTTTTGCCTATATACTTTAGTGATTTGGGCATTGGTTGAAAGAGCAGGCAGTTGATTCATGTTCCTGGTACAACTTTTACATGTCAACATATGCCAAACTGATTCAATTGTGGTGGGCGCGGTAAATGTCTACATACATATGTTATGACAAAGACATTTTATGCTTTTCAGGAAGGATTTCATGTAAAATGCAATTGTTCAACACATTTCCTATACGGTTAATTGAATGTTAATGTGGCCATTCTGATTGGTATTTATTTGAAAGTTCTGATTTCTGGCGCATGCGATCTACCATGATTGAACAATTTTCATTCTTGGCCTTTTCACGAAAATGCTACCCTAAAATATATGAATTTTATTAAGTAATTATGCTGAATTGGTGAAAGTTTTCTGAACAAAGGCCATTGGCTAATTGTATTAAAACAACCAATTTGGTGGTAACTTGAAGAGAACTCTTGAAGAGATTTTTATACAATAGACGGATGTCCACCTTATTGGTTTTCCTAAAGCTTCAACTATGGTAGCTGAATTTGCATTTATAAAAACCTAAGGGCCTGCAGATACCCTTAGATTTTTGTAAATGCAAATTCTGCACAATTTGCTTCATTACTTGCTATAAATGTTTTTACAATTCGCAGTTTGAAGCATATTTATTATTATAACATTTCAAATATTCTGCCCTTGGGACAAAGAGTTATGGAAGGCCAACCCGTATCAAAGTGATTATCTTTCTATCCAGCCGTTTTTCTTAACATTTCCTTTTCATTGGTATGTTGTATATATTCTATTCGCATATTTTTTCCAACTTTTTGTATGAGTAAATTTCATTTTTGTCCCTTTATATGCTTTTAATATATGTACATCATCCACCTCCAGCATATTCACTTTGATCTTTCCTTTGTGCAATATATTATTCATTAGTACGAAATGCAAGTAAGCTTATTGTTTGCTAAATTTACTTGAGAATAGAATATTTCTGTGGCGACATTACAAATACCAGTCGCTTGTAAATTTGTGTGCCATAATTATATTTCAATCAAGTTGATTGTTTTAAGGACTTACAGTCAAATTAAGCATTGTTGTAGGGAATAATTTGTTTCATAAATTCATATACATGCTTTGCATATTCCCTAATTTTGCTACCTTAAGTACACACCCAACTGAAGATTTCCGGCTGCTGTAATGTGATACATATTTGTTGCATTCACGAAAGCGCTGCTTCTCCTTCGGTTTGAACATCCTTGTTCGTGTTGGTAGCCATTTTCGTTTGCCCTGCTCCAGACAACAATGAAAAACTCTATACACACAAAGAATGTGCAACGCTAGAAGGTCGTGGTAGAATTCGCTTCCTATAAGACAAGGGTATTTTCTACAAAATTAGTTATTCGATGCAGGTAGGGGGAGTGGTGCTTAGTCATGCTGGGTATTATGGTGCATGTATAATGCACATAATACGTTGGAAATATCCCCTATTCCTTCCTTACATTTTCCTACCCCATACAATTTATTTTACTTTTACATAAATTTCTAAACAAATTTTCTTCTCTTGCAGATTTTTAAACGAAATGTCCTAAGATTTGAAGGAGCTCGAACCAAATACAAGTTACAAGTTAATGTTTGTTGTTAAAGACTAAATTCGTCAAATTAGTTGCATAAAATTAAGTGTTCGTCGGTTAATTGTTTTTCGTTGTGATGTGCGTGTTTTAACTATCTAAGTTAAGAACTTGTGATTTCGTACTCATCGACATTTTATTGCCAAACAAGTTGTTAAACAAAATATCTGGAATGAGTAAAATTCTAATTGGTCGATAAAATATTCATGTGATTGCATTTTTCTAACAATACACGCTTGTTAGGAGGCGTGTTAATCGCTCAATACCCAGTTTTAATCAAGTCGCTAACACCAATTTGGATGTATTCTGTATTAAAAAATGGCTTCATCTCCGACACCATCACTCGAATCGTTGCCCGGCGCTAATTCCATTGGTTCATTCGGCGAACCCGTCGACTATTTGTCCGACTCACCGCTAACACTGAGCGGCTCTTCGCCGCCCGTCAGTGATTCGGCTATCTGCGACGACTACAGCAGCAGTGGTGGCCTCACCAGCAGCCTAGACTCACAAAATTCGACCACCAGCTCATCCTCAACCAACTCATCATCAGCGACACGGTGCACCGGTTGCAAAAGCAAACAATCGGACGCTGTGGCTAAATGTATGGACTGTGTCAACTACTTATGCGCCAATTGTGTAACAGCTCACCAATTCATGCATTGCTTCGAGGGACACAGTGTCATCCAAATAAACAGCGGTGGCAGCAGCAGCGGCAGTGGTAGCGCCAGCAGTGGCGGCAGCGGAAGCAGCTTAGATCTCAACGGTTTCAGCAGTGGCAATCTCACGTCTTTGTTGTCGTCGAGTAACGGCGGCAGCGGTGTTGTAGGCTCCCTCGGCCTCACCTCACAGTCGCAACTGACAAAAATTATGAACGGCTTTGAGCCCCACCGCTTGGCGATCAGTCTGAAAGATGACCAGTCCAAGATACAATCGGCCATGAACGCACTTTTGACAGCACCGTCGCCACCACCCAATTGCGGTGGAGTTGGTGACGCTGCGCCTGGCGGCGGCGTTACGAAAACCACGACCTCATACTTTTGCCCTCGCCATAAGCAAGAATTGCTGAAATTCTATTGCCGCACGTGCTGTGTGCCCGTATGCAAGGACTGCATGATTTTGGACCATCCGAACAGTGTGCATGATTGTGAACATATTTCAGACACCACGCCAAAGCAGATCGAAGCGCTGATGCAGGTGGTTGCCGAGATCCGTGTTAAAGCCACAGAGATGCGAGCACTCATTAAGAGTGCCGACCACAATACCAGTCGCATCAAGTCACAGTACCACAAAGCACAAAACGAGATTAACGACACGTTCCAGTTCTATCGCTCAATGCTTGATGAGCGTAAAGCTGAACTTAACAAAGAATTGGAAAGCTTGTTCAATACCAAAAATATGAATCAATCTATGCTCATTACAAAATCTCAAGATCACGTTGACAAGGTATTACAGTCATGCGATTTTGTCGATCGCCTCACAAAGCATGCAGGACTTACAGAGACAATGATGCTTCGCAAGTTCATAGACAATAAAGCTCAACCGTTCCTGCCGCTAGTCCAGGAACTTCAAGCAGCTAACGCTGAATTGGAGTTTGTGTCGAACTATCAGGCTATTCAAGTCGGTGTTCGAAACACATTTGGATACATTCGCTCGTTTGCAGAAGTTACAACGAAACAGCCCCCAATCGCCAGACCTTCCTCCAATGCGCTGCTGAACGGCAATAACACCTCCAACTGTACCAGTAACCTGGCCGTACAAAATCAATTGAACAACGGATGCCACACATCGATTGAGCGAAGTTTTGCAAATAATCCTTCAGTAATTGGCCAACCGACTCCGATCGGCCAACAACAGCAATCAGTGCAGCAGTCTCAGTCGCAATTGGGCGGTACATTTGACTCGAACATTATCTCGAAGAGATTCAATAGTGTCAACAGTCTGGGACCGTTTGTTACTGATGTCGGCATGCAAATAAATCCCTACGAGAAGTGGAGCAATGGCGGCTCTGATAGCATTTTTAATCAAATTAATGATCAATACACAATTCCGCTGTCCGTCAACGGCCAATCTGAAGCCATGATTGATCTCACGTCAAAGCTGATGCCAGCCACACTGTTTCCACCCAAATCACAGATTAAACGCCAAAAGATGATCTACCATTGCAAATTCGGCGAGTTCGGTGTAATGGAGAGCCAATTTACTGAGCCGAGTGGCGTCGCTGTTAACGCACAAAACGACATAATCGTGGCCGACACCAACAACCACCGCATCCAAATCTTTGACAAGGAGGGCCGCTTCAAATTCCAGTTCGGCGAGTGCGGTAAACGCGACAGTCAGCTTCTGTATCCAAATCGCGTGGCCGTGGTGCGTACATCAGGAGACATTATTGTAACTGAACGATCTCCCACCCACCAAATACAGATCTACAATCAGTATGGACAGTTTGTGCGAAAATTCGGTGCCAACATTCTGCAGCATCCGCGCGGTGTCACCGTCGACAATAAGGGCCGCATTATCGTGGTGGAGTGCAAAGTAATGCGCGTGATAATATTTGATCAGTCGGGCAATGTGCTGCAGAAGTTTGGCTGCAGCAAGCACTTGGAGTTCCCCAACGGTGTCGTTGTCAACGACAAACAGGAGATCTTCATCAGTGACAATCGGGCGCATTGTGTGAAAGTGTTCAACTATGAGGGCACGTATCTGCGACAGATCGGCGGCGAAGGTATCACCAACTATCCCATTGGTGTCGGCATCAACACGGCCGGAGAGATTTTGATAGCGGACAATCACAACAACTTCAATCTGACCATCTTTACACAGGACGGCCAATTGGTGTCAGCTTTGGAGAGCAAAGTGAAGCACGCCCAGTGCTTTGACGTTGCACTCATGGACGATGGTAGTGTGGTGCTGGCCAGCAAGGATTATCGTCTCTACATCTACAGATATGTGCAAGTACCACCTATTGGGCTCTAAATTAAGTTTTAATTCAATGTTCTCGTTTTAAACTGTTTTTACACCACTAACTGAATTGGATTTGAAGTTTATTCGTTTTTTATTATTCCATTGACCAATACAAGATCTGTATATTTAAGATGCTTTTTGTTAATAAATTATGTTTTCTTTAAAAAAAAAAAATAACAAATGTTTAGACATTTAAAACAAACAGCAACGACCAGTGATGCTCTTTACTCCAACTAATCTTCACTGTCGGACTTAAAGAATATTTAACAAATTTTTACACGTAACTTTCTATACATAATTAATAACTAACATTTATTCATTCATACCCACTACCATTTACTCATCATATGAATCGCTCCTCATTCGATGAAAGAAATACCTATTATCAACTGTGTTGCAAGCGAAAGCGGAAAATTGCCCGTTTTTCGCGGTTCTTATAAGAATAGAACTGCGTCGGGCGATGTTCAACACAAAACTGTCTATTCATTTTCGGACGCTTGTTAATTAACAAAAAAATGAATATAACGATATCCAAATCACACACTCTCTTGGACTGATAATACACGCCTCTTTTTCAAGACAAAAAAAAATACAATTATTTACCAAAAGTAATTGAAACTGCAACTTTAGGGACATCTTACATAAATATATTTAAGCGAAGAATTATCAAAAAAAAGAAGTAAAAAAAATTGAAAAATGAAAACATGTTGAAAATTAATGCAAAATTAAATCAATTTATATATTTACATTTATCGATATATATACATATATGAGACAAGACGATGAATAGAGAGGGATACGACAGAATAAATTCAGATGAAAATCATATTTTTTTATTAACTAAACACTAAATAGTATAAAAATCAGTAGTTGTATGTATTGTAGTTTTAAAAATGTGCTCGTTAAATTTTTGCGGATAATTGTTAAATTGAAAAAAGTAAAAAAAAAAAATATCTCGCTAAAAAGGAGAAGGAGGAAAGTAATTTATAAAAACAAAGAGAAACCAGAACAACTGATTTAAACCAAAAAATATTATCTAAAAACTGCTGTTGAATCCCGCGATTTAGTCTGCCATGGCAAGTATTGATTTGCCGCATCATCTGTATTGGTATTGGCGACTGCACCTGTGCACCATTTCCAATTTGTCGGCTTAGCATCGTCAAAGTAACAAAGAAGTTCCACGTGAGCATGTGCCCAGTTTTAACAGTATTCCGCAGTCAAACCAACCAAAGCATCATCGCCATCATCAGCATCCATCACGGTCATCTTGCCTGTCGGTGTGCAATATTTGTTGCGTCGGCGGAATGGCTGCTGAATGCTGTGCCACCACGAATTGGGCTCGCTGTGTGTCCTGCCGTCGTGGTGTGCGCCACGACGCATTGCATGAAATTCGCGCGGCAATAAAACTGCAGTCGCACTTTACGACCACAGATGAATGCTGGCGCAAAGTGCTCTCCTACACATTGCCAAAAAGTTCTGGAGGCGCTGCACAAATGTGCAATAGCCGCCCCAAACCAGCCATAAAATGTTTGCGCTTTCCGCTGCAACAGAACTCAATTCGCATAGAATTACTGTAAATATATGTGTAAACGGGAATCCGGGCAGAATTGGCGAGAGTGCGCACGCCGGAAAGCATTTTCCAATTTCCATGTGGAACCGTTTCGCTTATACACGCAGACGATAAAAGCACAAGGTCTGTGTGTCCTCGTCGTGCCAACCAAGCACACCATCATCAGATAAATGGCAGGGCACGATGCATTTGCTGCTGTATGTCCGTGGACAAGAACAAGCACAGCTTCCACGCTCAAGGGCATGCGCACTAAAATAAAGGGTTTCTCTCATGGGATTTTCCGGAAATTTCAAATGAAATCATAAATACACAGAATTTAGGGGTGAAATTGTTGTTGTCGACTATATACGAGAATTATGCGTCGCGGCGCTCTGCTTTTTCTCATTTATCAAGCACAATAGACTTGCGAATGCATACATACTTGTATGAGATGCAGACTGCAACCCCCTTTGCTCGTTGCCGATTCGTTTGTGTACGTGTTCCACCCCTGGATGTGGGGTGGACGAGCTGCTTTGTTTGTGTGTTGTTCACTATTACTGATGCATTGATGATGGCGAGGCTGCTGCCTGTGCCATGGCGATGGCAGTGATGCACAAATGCCCAGGGCTGCTTTTTTGTCGTACATACACAATTGATCAGTCGACTGAACATTGGATGTATGTGTGGCGACATTGTGCTAACATGCTGCGAATGAATATTTTTTGAAGACAGTTTGCCTGTTTGATTTTATGAATTCTCCCGCGACGAATCATTCATTCACATTGTTGCTATTATCTCGGCATCAGTTTTTTTTTAGCTGTCTAAAACCGTTTGAATTTTGGCAATCGTAGGGAACATTCACAGTCGGAAACGGAAGGGAAGAAAATATATACCAAGACAATTATTTAATGCAGTTTTCATTTCGTCCAGCGTCTTGCATATACATATACAGAATATCATTCTATAAAAAGTCATAAATGATTTTACTTTTCTGTTATCCAAAAAAAATTGTTTCATGAATGTCGTTTTTATTATATCAAAAAAAAAATACTAATCGCATTCTCAGATAGGAGAAAACATAAAAAATTGTAACAATATTATAAATGTAAGCAGTCAAATTCATGATTATATCTTTATATGTGTGTTAAAATGTGGTCGTTCGAGTATCATATATGATAAAGTAGTGACATGAGGAGGGAAGCGAAAAAGGAAATTGTTACATATAATGCAAGACAGAAACAATCAAACACACAACTTTCACATATAATACATAATGTCGTTTGCTATTATTTCCCGAGACATATCGTTCCAGCCTACATTATGTAGCACATTATGTACGTTTTAGTCATATGCACAATCTTTTTTTTCTCTCTGTTGTTTATTGTAATATAAATTTTATAAAAAGATATAAATTTATTGGTTTGTTTATTTGATTGTATTAGACGAACAGAATTTGTGCGTTTAAAAACAGTTTATTTTTGGTTAAAATATTAAAGTCCTTTGTGTCAAGTTTAGCCACTTTTCGATGCTAATAAATATTTAAAAAACGGTTCAGCCAATTTCTTTGTAATTTAATTGTTGTCCTAAATTCTAGTCGATTAATTTAATATTGTTAAATCTAAATATTTTACTTTTTATATCTTATATATCCGCCTTCGTTTTACAAGGCGAGAAGGCGATAATATACTTTTGTAATCTTGCAATTCGACTTTTGAAAATGCCGAAAAACTTTTTGCGACACTGTGATATCAAAAAAGGTGTCAAAAAAAGTCTGTTCGTTCGTCCGTCCGTCCGTTCGGTTGAACACGCATTTCGCGTGCCGGCATGGCACTTCCTGCCGCGTCTTTTTTTAACATTCAATCCATTCAGTATGAAGAATTTGGATAAAAATCAAACTTTTTATTTGTAAAAAATCGCCCATACAATTTATATGGGAGTTTTCGCGAACAAAATACTAAACTTTATTACAAGTTTGGTACTTAAATTTTTAAGTACAATTTCCACACATGAAACTGATCAAACAAACATGATTTGGCCGCAAAGAAAGAAACAATGAGCCAGACTTTAATTAAATGCTCAAAATCGGTTTAACTTGGCACAAGAACTAACCCTGGGCTGTGCAGAACTGTCAGATGCACTCGCTATACTCGTTTAACATTTTGAGTATGTTCACCATTTTAATTTACCACAGAAGAACGTACACAACCATAACACACAGAAACACAAACACCATTCCATCCAGAAATGCATTTATGTAAAGAGATAATGAAATTAAAATTTAATTAAAAAGATGAATGTGATTGGCTTGCTTGGAAGAAAATACGAGAAAGGTGAAACGATTGTGAGAAGAGATAAAATACAAATATTTTTGTAATTACACTAAAATTTGCATAGCTAATGTAACAATTGGGCAATTATTTAAATGAAGTCGTATTTAGGAATAAAATTGTTGTCGGCGTATAATTCGAGAGTTTGCAAATGTGTAATGTATACAATTTTAGGCTTTTAATGTTTTATCATATGAACGAAACGAACAATATTATGTTGCACCATGAACAACTATTTTGCATCATTTATCGACGCATTTGAAAGGTCAATCTGCATCGAAGTGGTGTATGAATCAAAAATTGCAATAAATACATGATATAATAACATAATAATTAGTACATACATATTAACATATATATCCTCGTATATCTTTCCTGTTTCGAGACAAAAAAAAAACATTTGTTGTGTGTATACATGTTGTAGCAGTATCAAATATCAATTCGTGTTAAAATAGTCGTAAAAAACCTTCAACTGGCTCTTGAATGTATGTTGCTTATCAATCCCCCCAACACCCATATACATATAAACATATAACAATAACTAATTGATACATAAACCTAGTTGACGTTCGCGATTAGCGCATTCACACGAACCAATTTAAGAAAGAATCCTAATTGTTAATTGTCTAACTTAATGACCAATTTAATGTAATATTTCTGAAAGCATAAAGTTGTTGCGATGCGTGTGAGTTGGACAGAGTCTAGACGGGTAGCTCTTTGATCTGTCATGGTTGGGTGCAAAGTGACGTGACACATTTGACGTGTGGATAGAAGCAAAAGTCCGTCGTAAATACTCGAGTTTCTCTTCCTCGAAGTTTAAGCTGCATTCTTCTGTTTTTTGGCTATCCTAATTTTCAACAATATACAGACACAAAGACAGCTTCGAGCTTTACACCATTCAGTGCACCTGCTTTACAAACCTTTGTCAATACATGCACCTTTAAAAATAACCGTTCATTACTTTTCTTGTACACTCTTTACGACAGCGAGTTGCAGTTGCAACGTACACCTATACCTTGAATTGTCTTGTAACCGCAATAAAAATGCGTGTCCTTCTCCAGCTGCAGCTGTTATTTGTCGGTGGTAAATTCATTCAAAAGATTGGCAAAGTTTAAAAGTCAACCGCCATATGTACTGCAGAAAGTAAAAAAGGCACAACCGTTTTACAGAAAAAAAGGCCTTGTGACGCCCAACGGACTTGGGACTTGGTTTATTATGAGTTTTGAAATATGTTTTGTTTACATAGCTTCTCTCCTTTTTTTTTTTTTAAACATTGTTGCATTAAATTGTTGCTTTACAAAAGTTGCAATAGAAATAATCACTAAATATTCGAATCGGCGTAGCGTATTCAACATTAAAAGTCATGCGAACACACCCAAAAAAAATAAGAAAAAGCCACCTAAGATACGAGCAGAGCGAAGAAACCGCGTTTGCGAAAATTGTACGCTACTTTTGCACGTTATCTAATTTCCCCATTTTTCATGATTTATTAAGTTAATTGTGGATTTCGTGTTTCTGATTTATTCGTTTCGATTTCGAATTCACTCTCTAGCCAAGTATTTCCATTCTCCGCCTCATAATCCAATTCTCAGCTTTAAGTGTACACATATAAATGTTGCATAACGCGAGTTAGATGCACATTAGAAGCCGATCGAATTTGCTGATAATCAAATTATAAGGCCGTATAAAATGAGAACAATTAGTTTGTCTGATGTCGTCAGTATCTCGACTGTAATGCGAAATGTGGTTGATTGCATGGAAAGCGACAAAATAAACATCTCAAGCAAGGACTTGAGCAATTTTTGAACGCACAGTTAGACTTGATGAAAACGCTGTGCACCAGACCAAAAAGGCGTTTTGCTGCTGTCGTCGCGGCAACAGCCACTTTTGATCCCTAAACCCACATCCAGAAAATAAAAGAAATCAATTTCAGTTCAAATATTGTCTGATGTCGCTTGTTTGCATAAAATGAGCGAGCAGGCGAGCTCAAGTAATCAACCATAATAAAGTCGTGTGTCGCACTTAATATAATCGTGCCACATACATCACATGTCGAGCACACACACACACGCGTGGCGACTTATCAGTGAAAGTGAATTACGTCTTGAACAATAAATTGTTTCCACCATACGCCAACACTCCATAATGCACATAAATATAATTGTTGCATGCACACAGAGTCGCGACCGCGTCGAATGCACAAATCCCCTCACCGCGCTTTAAGTTGGCGTCCGCTTGCAATCAAAACTCGCCATCTGAAATCCGACTCTTTAAAGTACTGCCCGTTTTTCCGAGACATTTCACTAAATTGGATTCCAATACATTAAGATTAAACATATGATTGAATGTAGCTCAAGAAATTGGTAGTGACCCACAAACACGCCTTCTTGCAATAAATGCTTGCTTTTGAATTGTATTGGGTGTCATTAGCGTTTTGATGGTGAGCTTGGGTGTTATCTTTTGAGTTGAATTAATTAACAAATTACATGAAACTGATATGAGTCGACCTCGAGCCTTGTGCCGCCCACACTTTTGCCAAACAATTTTTTTTTTACAGCAGCGACTGTACTTTTTACAAGTTTTCCATGAAAATCCATTTAAAAGTAGTTTTTTTCTTCTATTAAATACAAATAAGGAAAACTTCTCCAATATACAATATATCAATCAAACCGTATATTTGCTTCCATTTTTCTGGTACTCTTATACAATTAAATACCAAACTGCAGTCAAATGCCAAGTATACAGCAAAAAAGGCATTTTAAATAGGCCAATTATACCGATCGTGAATTCAACATTTTAAATATCAACATAACAATGGCTCATAGTTCCTTACCACCTGAGTTTTTGAATGGTTGCACTTGCAGTCGATTTCATTGTTGTGTTTTCTTGTTGCAATTTGTCTTAAAGTACAATAGTTTAGAAGAAATCACCCTTCCTAGTTACATGAGCAGTTCAAATGGCTTCTTAAAGCATTCAGTTTTTATAACATTTACTTAAATGCAATTTTTTTCTTCTTTTTAGTGAAATGCCTTGTTTATCCATTTGAAAAAGCCAAATGGAGCCAAAATTAAAATCATCCAGACTTAAATCAAAGAATTTATACATGAATTATGTAGTCGTTAACAGACAACACTACAGATTCGTGTGATTTATTAAAAGAGCAAAGGTGCATTCGTTTTCATGTGGAGTGTCTGTTTAGGTTTCCTTAAAACTCGATAAACTGATATAAAAACTGCTCATAGAAAGTGGTAGATATTCAAAAAGCTAAGAAAATGTGTAATCAATTACATTTCGCCTATAAATAAACTGTGTGAGTCAGAGTGAACTGCTTTTAGAAAAACATAAAAAGAACGAAAACATTGTTTAATGGAAAGACAACATAAATCAATCGATAATGAGTTATTTCCCTTTATGTTTTTGTTTATTTTTAACCAAAACATAAATTCCTCCTTAATTTCATTTTGTAACGCCACTCATTTCGGTCCCATAATTATGAAAGATGATTGATTCCTTTTATTTGGATTCTTGTTTCGGTGACAAGATCAAATGTGACTTTACATTTCCAATTCCAATATAATGCAACTTTTAAAAGAAATTCGTGTACATGTTTGCCTGAACATAAAATGTTTTTTTTGTGCCTAAAAAAAATATTAAACAATAATTTATTGACGCAACATTTGCATAAATATTTTTACTGCACATACATCATCATCACTTTATTCCAATAAAAACATTTCAAGCTACCAGTTGATTCCAAAGTATTTCCAATTTTCGCCCATTTTATAAGAATTTTATTATATACAAGAATTTATGTACAACATATTCACACTTCAGTGAAGCATCGAGTTTATTAAGTATATGTATAAATAAAATGTTCTCCCAGCGGCCACTGTGTGACATATGAGTATTGAGTACTGACCACGCTCAAACTTTATAACCTTGATCGATTATACCGACCGGCATTCGGCGCTAGAGCAGGAAATGTGAAAACATGTCTTGGACGGCGTACGAGCGTAGAAGCGAAAGTAGATATTACATCACAAAAGTCGTAAACAGTGCGAGCTTAGTTCAAAGACTTAATATGTTGAGGCATTTACTTATGTTTCAATTTGTATGTTTTGCCTAATCGGAAAACCTGTTGTTAGGTTTCTTTCTTCTATAGACACACAAAGATAAAGATGCCCAACCTCCCACGAGCTTCAGATTCATAATGTATCAGTGAGTCATGCAGGAATTTTTGTCAGTTAGGACCTCTAGTTAACTTTAAAGAAAAACTGTCGTTTACGAGTTTACCTGTTGGGTTATGCAACACTCTCAATTTTGATTATCACTTTTCTTAAAGCCACTTCCCCATAGTGTGGCAAAGACATTTTGAAAATTTGATCAAAATTTGCTTTCGCGCTGGGATTGGCAGGTGCAATTTCACAGCAATGACATTTTAAATTGCCCGCGTCTTCGCGATTGATTTGCTATCAGCTTTTGCTAATTGATATAACATTGGGTGCTCGAAGAAAGCTGAATGGTACTGACCTTTACAACCATTTATACAAGTCCCAGTGGACAATGATGGTTTGTGGATCCTTGATAATTGAAAAGAAAAGACGGTAGCCTGTTTATGCTAAATCGCCTGTAAACCGACAGCATTCCTCGACCTTTATCATGCGTCCACGCTTGAAATGTTGCTATCGCTGCATAAATTTGGCATCTGTTTGATGGAATGACATAATTTTAACTTGTTTTCTTTAAGAATGTGACGCCAAAAAGACATTCCATTGTGCGAGCAGTTTCATTTTTTTTTTTCCAAAATACAAATGTTTTTGAATATCCAATTAGTATACATCTTCGACATTCGCGCGATGTATGTCTGTGTGTTTTAATGCAGAACTGTTATAGGTGTTTATTGTTGCATATGGACAATTTGTTGACGTGACGTAACATATCGATGTTTTTTTCTTCTACTTCACACCTTGTTAATTTGCTACAAATAGAAACAAATAAACGAACTAACAATAATGCAACGCTACTCTCCTCTGGATTTGAAAATGATAACTACATAAATATCCACTTATGTTGAAAACGTTATGTATGTACTTAAACGTATAAAGTATGCGAATGGAGATTAAACATATTTTTTAAGAAGTTTAAACAGTTAAAAGTTACAAGTTGTTGTTAAAAATTAAATTAAATAAATTGAAGAAAAGAAGAAAAAAAAATGAAAAGAAAAACATGTAGAATTGATAATAAACCGCTTCAGTGTGTGACATACATATTTCGTTTATTGGGATCAAAGTATTTATACATACTAAAATTTATTAAAATGTAATATTATTGATAATAATGAAAATCGCAAGATATTTAAAGAAAATCAAGTCAATTCAGTTGGCAAATTTTCCTCGTCCCAATACATGCAAACACAAACACACACACACACACACACA
>JANSTS010011451.1:6016-16258 GCA_026546915.1 Sylvicola fuscatus
ATGTTAGTCTGCGTCAAATAAAGAGACACACCTAAGATTTTGTTGATTCCAAAAACCTTTTCATTTTTAAAATTATTATTATTGTTTACTAAACTAAAAAAAAAATTATTTGGTTTCAGCGTCTGTATGCATAGAAATGATTAATATTTCCTAACTAAAACTATTCAAGTTTTAAGAAATGAATGCAACACAAATCTTTAATACCCACTTACAAGTCACGTACGTATTTCCGTAGTATACTCGCGTTTACCATTTCTCGCACGCGATTGACACGACGGAAACATTTTCGATGCGCGTTTTTATATACTTTGTGGCATGCAACACACTTCGACTCCACGAAACGCGGTTGTGATCGCTTTATTATGTTTTATATGTACTACTGAATTTTTCACCCCATACGCCAGTCAATCTCGAACAATGACATTTGTGAATCACGAAGCTGATCTCTCACTTAGAGTCATCACCCTATATATTAATGTTTTGGGTACACAATGCTCTTAGTATCGAAAATAAAAAAAATTATTTCGAAGCATAAATTTTGTTATTTAAATATGTTCCTTTGAGTAAATCAACGAAATGCATCGTCTAATATTTTACCGATCAAAAAAACATGTAAAAAGTATTAGCCAGTTAGCACCGTTGCAATTGCATTCAACACATTCATATGCGGCCGTCAATTGCAACGGCATTATGTGTACAGCGAACAATGTGTGGGTACCACTTATATTATTTACAAACCGTTTTTCGCCATTCAAAAATTAAGACGCACACAAATTCCTTTAAACTTATATTAATCGAGCATCAACTCTAATAAGTGGTCTTTGACACTTTTCTCGTTCAGACGTGGTCAAACATTTGTTCGCGACGGAACGAAAATAAATCGTTTGAAGTTGCCGCTTGACGGTAATAATATTAAATTGCATTAAGTGATAACAGTGCACAAAAGTGAAGACCATTAGCGTGGGATTAAGAAACTTTCGCAGAAATTTTCGCTAATAAACGTTAAATATTGAAGAATTTTGTGTTAATATCTACGGATTTCATTTTTTGGTGAATCATACTTAATATGTGAATGAAAAATAAAAAGCTTAAATCTATAATATAAAAAAAAATTGTGAAGTGTGTTTTTTTTTTAGGACAAATTGTTTCTTTGTCAAAGTTTCTTGACTCACAAAATCGCTGCTTTCTTACTAAATACAATCGCGCCATTGATCGACATGTTCTAAAAGCGTGAATTGGTGCTATTACATTTCAACAATATGGTCTTATCAGTTCTATTTACCGAAAATCAAATCAGTAGTTCACGACAATTGCATTAATTTGTTTTGACTAGTATTTGATAAGAAAATGTTGAAGATTCAATTTCAAAAGTTTTCTATCAAAGATATTATTATTTTATAATCAATTATAGTGGAAGTTGGCTGTAATTTTGTGAGATTTGCATAAAAGTGCTACAGAAAATCATGTGTCGTCGACTATAGTTTTTTTTACTTACTTTATTGAACTTCGCATTCATGAAGATACGATGAGATTCAATCTTTTGCGCTTAATTCTATATAAACTTGAATTAATTCTATTTTCGTATAAAGAAGCACAAAAGAAAAGTTACTGAAAATCTGCGTTTTCTCACGCTGAAATCGCAAGTCATTATATACGAGTAATGCTCTACCCACAAGAATACGGAGCAGAATCAAGAACGTTGGCTTCTTTATTCATGAAAATTATTTATGTAATTTGAAGTCTTGCATATTGCATATTTTCAATATATTTTCGCATATGCAAACAGTTTATTACGTTTACACGTTTTACATAGTCACTAAACAAATTTTTCAATTTTTTGTGGAAATTCGTATACATCTCCATATATTTAAACGCTCAACATAGTTACATAGTTCTTGGCTTGTTTTTTTTATGCAATATATGGTATATTATATGCTAAATATTTCAAATGCTAAAAAAAATTTGAAAAGTACGCAATTCTGATTATAAGAATTAATTTTATTAAATTGTGCAAAAGGTGAGAGAAGAGAAAGAAAGACTTAATTTGTAAATTTTTAGACAAACTTAAATAAATAAAAAAACTCAGTTATAAATTTGTGCATCATGTTACTAGAAAACATAATTAATTGTGTGTCTGGGAATGAAAAGGAGAAAACAGATAGTGGCGGTGGTGGTGTGGACCTCCAGTCCCAACAAGATAATGAATGCCACCACGATCGCCACTGTCGCGGCGAGTTAATGTTGGATACGTTGGGCGAGGACAGCGACAGCTCACAGGATCAGCAGGACGGCCGTTCAAATGCTTATTCAACTGCGCCAATTTCGACCATGTCCAGTGTAGATGATAGCTATTTGCAAGATGTTGTGAGCTTAACGCCCGAAAATGTTCAACACCAGTGAGTTGTTTATTCTATTTGTCATGAAAATCATCAGTTATATTTGGATTGGCGAGAGTTGCGAAAATGTCTCTTGGAATTATTGTTTGAATTGTGCGATAATGAAAAATAAACAATTTTTCTTGCTCCTATCATGTTTGGGTCTTCAGCCTGACGCAAAGTTCACTTGGGTTGAGAAACAATACCTTTGACCTTCAAAATGAATAAAAACATTGAAAATATGTTTTTGTTTTAAGTTATATGCCAATAAAGGAAAAAACTATTAACTATAAAGTAATAAATTAAGATTAAACGATCTTTTAAAAACTAATTGAATGCATTTCCATTTTGCATTAAAAAAAACAATTTAAACAAAACTGATATAGATTAGAAAATGCATTTATTTTGCGTGCAATTGCTTAAACTTTGTCGCTCTAATTTCGCTAAGTGTCTCATTAATATTCAAGTATAGTGTTGCTGCACTTATGCTGCATTCCTATCTTTGGTACAAAAACGTAAAATGCAAACATTTGAGTTTCCCTTAATTGCCTCCCTAGTGTGATTGCTTAGCACAGCATTTAATTACATTTAAATGTCACCTTTTATAACAATTTAAGCAATTTATTTAAACTATCGCCACACGTAAAATGTGTTTTACAACTTCATTAGATATTTTCACAATAACCTTGATTACCGTAACACGTGTATCTAGTTTGTCTATTTATGTACTTGTTAAATTTAAGCAGTTCGTGTTAGTCATGTTGAAATTATGCCAAATTCAAACATGACTAATGTGTAACGACCAACAAGTAATAGAATAGACTTATGTTGGTGCGGCCTTACATTAAATTGAAATCGCATTTTCCACCACTTTAATATGATTCAAGTTTTAACCATTGAAAGGGATAAACTCAAACTGCCTTAATCTATATTAACAACGACACTAAGAAACGATAGTGCAACTCGTTTCGCCTGCCCACACATTCCTTCATGGAATTAAAACGCGATTTATTAAATAGTTGTTAATGAACGGTGTTCCCGCACAATTGCGCGCTTTCACTGCCAAACACGCCATCCGTTTCGAGCTGTGCGCCAAAATATTTCGATTTTCTCTTTTCACCGACGCTTTAATAATGTAATTGCATTTCTTTGGCAAAGGCCAAGGTCCCAACCAATCTAACGTGTAATTTATATTTTGATATGCGTCATGGATACAGGAAACATTTAATAAACCTCTTGACACCGTGTTGATTTGAAAATTATTAAATAAATGTAACTTTTGGTCTTTGTTGAATCGTGAGCCAAACGCTTTTCACATAAATTCAATTTGGTGGGCGTCGATTTAAAAATCTTGAACATAAATACTTTTTGATGAGTGCAACAGGCGTTCTGAGTTCTGTGGGCTTCATTCTTGACTGTCTCTTTTACCTATCACGTGACATTTAATTTCCTTCTTATTTCACTCGTTGTTTGCGAACCTTAATGTATATAAAACAATTCCGAAGTCTCTCTTCGCTGTTGTTTACTATTTGCGACTGTTTATTTCACACGCACATTTATTTTTGTTTACGTGCTTTTGTGTGTATTTTTTGTCAATAGTCTTAGGTTAAACTTTTAAGTAAGTTATGTGGCAAGTGGTGTTGGAGCTTTTCTTAACTCTAAATAATGATGCCTAAAATGATGTTCGCAATTGAAACATAATAAAACCTTTAAATCTTTAAGGCTTGTTTTTTGTAAATGTAAATTTTTTAATCACAATGGGGATTCCTTGTCATAAAATATAGTTTCATCCCCGAAGAGCCACAAAATGAATTGGCTATGAGTCAACAATCTTTTAAAGGCAGGCGGCTCGCACATCAAAGGTATAAAATGCAATTAATTAATTATCGCTAAATGATTCTCCTATTTTAATAATTATCGTGTCTCAGTTTGTATCGCTAAACTTGAAAACTGTAAGTCAAACAAAGCGATAGCAGACATTCAGGCGTTTTCATAATAAAATGTGCTTGTAGAAATTATACAACATTTTCTTTGAGAACTGCACAATCATAAACATATTTATTGATACTCCCAAATTTAATCTTATGATATACCCAACCGATAAAACTGCCTAATTTTTCATTGCTAAAAAAGATTTACCTTTTTTTAATTGACCCAAATAAACCTACAATCAGATTTTTTTTTGCAAGGTCTCAAAAAGAATCGTAAAACATATACAAATAAATAAAATTTAAATTACAAAATTTTTTTTTCGGAAAACTCCACAATCGTTTATTATATAAGTGCATACAAATCATAATCATAAAAGGCTTGAGTATAGACTTGTAAAAGGACATTTCTAATTCCGGAATTCAATGCTCATTTCAAGAACGTTTTTCCATTTTTATATTGCAGAATTTTCGTCAACCGTTCGCTCCATTTGGAAAACATTCGTTTCTATGGCTTCGATATGGACTACACCCTCGCTGAGTACAAGTCACCGCAATACGAGACGCTTGGCTTCAATCTGGTGAAGGAGCGCTTGGTATCAATGGGCTACCCAAAAGAGATTCTTCAATTTGAATATGATCCATCGTTTCCAGTGCGCGGCTTGTGGTTTGATTCACAATATGGCAATCTCCTGAAAGTGGATGCTTATGGAAACATTTTGATTTGTGTACACGGCTTTGAGTTTCTGAAACAGTAAGTGATTTATTTACCTGACAGAAATCCTTTAAATCTTACACCAATGACTCAACAGTTCCCAGGTGTACGAGATTTATCCGAATAAATTTCTGCAGCTCGACGATTCACGTGTCTATGTCTTGAATACACTTTTCAACCTACCAGAGACATATTTGTTGGCATGTTTAGTGGATTTCTTCACAAACTCTGAGGATTACACAAGGTAGGACCTTCACAAATCACATTTGATTGATAAATTGTATTTGAGTATCTTTATTTCATTTGCAGAGAGAAAACTGGTGTTAAATGCGGCGAGTTATTTATGTCATTCACATCGATATTCCAGGATGTGCGCCGTGCTGTTGATTGGGTTCACATTCAAGGTGATTTGAAAGCTAAGACTGTTGAGGTAAGATTGTTGTTGTTTGTTTTTATTTCCTGGAGGTGCCATTAATTTGTTTTTAACAGAATCTCGAGGAATATGTAAAGCGAGACTCCCGTCTACCCATGGTCTTGTCACGCATCCGTGATTCTGGCGCTAAAGTCTTCCTCCTTACAAACAGCGACTACAACTTCACCAACAAAATCATGACCTTCTTGTTTGATTTTCCGCATGGTGCAAAGCCAGATGAGCCACACCAGGATTGGAAGATGTATTTCGACATAATTGTGGTTGACGCAAGGAAGCCGTTGTTCTTCGGCGAAGGCACAATTCTGCGACAGGTTGACACAACAACGGGTGCACTGCGCGTCGGCACACATATGGGACCGTTACAGGCCGGCCAGGTATATTCGGGGGGCTCGTGTGACGTGTTTACATCTCTGATTGGCGCCAAGGGAAAAGATGTGCTGTACGTGGGCGACCATATTTTTGGTGACATCTTAAAAAGTAAGAAAATTCGCGGCTGGAGAACCTTCCTTATTGTGCCAGAGCTAGTACAGGAGTTGCACGTTTGGACAGATAAATGCCAGTTGTTTGCTGAGCTTCAACAGTTTGATGTTTTGTTGGGTGATATGTACAAGTATGTTGAAAGTGATATTTTATCGAATTGTTCGATTTTATTTATGTTTATTGCATTTTTGTACAGAAATTTAGATTCAAGTACCAAGGAAAAGCCAGATATTTCTAAGCTTAGAGCTTCTATTCGGGATGTTACTCATAAAATGGATTTAGCTTATGGTATGATGGGTTCTCTGTTCAGATCGGGTTCCAGACAAACTTTCTTCTCAAGCCAGGTGAGCTATTAACTTTGTAATAAAAAAACTATACATAAAAAAAAAATTGCTATCACGATTGGCACATTTACATATATTCAAGATAATCCTTCAGACTCTTATACATTTTCACTAATCTTTCTTACATCATTTCAAAAATAAATTCTTAAGGAATTATTTGATGAAAAAATTTTGCAAGAAAACTTTTTGGCAACTTTCACTAAATGGCTCGAGCCATTTGGCAAACCCAGATATTTTTCACAGTATAATTTAATTTTTTTGTTATAATTGGATAAAAATCCCCATGACTTCCATTTTTTTCTTCTCATCGTGCAGACTCTATTGTTCTATTGTACAAACGCTAATCGACATTTAATGTTTTTATCGTCATCCCCAGGTCGTCAGATATGCAGATTTGTATGCAGCTACATTCTTAAATCTTATCTACTACCCATTTTCATACATGTTCCGTGCCCCGGCGATGCTTCTACCTCACGAATCTACCGTCGCCCACGAGCAACGCTTTAACATGGAAGCTCCAATGATTTCGCGCACCAGATCAATCAAAGCGCTCGCATTGGGCGAAAGTATTCAACTTAAAAGCGAAGATAGTCGCGATGCAGCCGTATCAGTGGCAGACAAAGGCACCTCATCAGTGCCGCACACACGTCCTGAGACACCACGTTCTGTTACACATACCCACGACGAAGATTACTCGGATGAAGAAAGCGATCCCAATAACAAAGGAGATATTCATTCTGATGAAGCCGAGGAAAATTGAAAATGATACTAATCTGATGTTGAATAACTGTATAATCTGTGCAATTTGAGCATTTTCCATTTAGTCGATTAAGTGAGCTATTATAATCAACTTTGCTCATGTTGTGTGTAATTAACAGTAGTTATGTTTGAGATTTACTCAAAACCTTTGCAGCAATTTTCATTAATGCCAATTTAATTCATTACTTCAAGTTATCATAAATATTTAAACATGTTTAACATTTAAAGATGATCTTTAATTAATTTATTGACAAATATTAGGTTGCAATTTGTGGTGCTTTTACATTCGACCACCCGCTCAATTACTCGTATCTGTTGTTTTTTAGAAAATATTTAATACAAACTATTTTTTAATTTATCTGTTGACAGCGAAATTAAATTCTATTAAATGGACTATTGTTTAATTTGATTAAAGCCGATGGAGTCTCATTTTATTGTAAGTTATGTTTTGTTTTTGTAATTAGATTTAGTTTTGTAACAACTAAAATAAAACCTGTTGACAATTTGAACTACCTACTACTGATCAGAAAATAACAGTTTCATTTATTAAAAAAATTAGCACAAATTTGATTGTATTTGATTTAATAATATTGTAAATCCATATAACCGATTCTAATACTTTTATAATTGAATAACAATTTATATTATTATTATAGTTAGTACTGTTAAAATAGTTGTGCGAGCAGTCAATGAGCTGATAGTTAAATAAATAAGTCAATCCAAAATAAATATATTACTAGATATATTTATCTATAAATCGTGTATGCATTTTATTTACGCATTAATTTTATTACCTGGAATTTCTTGTTTAACGAAAAGAAAACAATTTTTTAGCATTACTGTTTATTTCAATTATGTTTTTACAACAATTATTTCTTGCACATTAATTTTTTAAATGTGCTGTCGTCCACTGGCGATACAGAGCTGCTTGCTGGGACAAATTTGACGGCATCATCACTGAAGATGACATTCTTTTGACCTGGTTCAAATTCCTCGAAAATTTCAAAAACGTCTTCAATCTTTCCTGTGTGTCCGAATTTATCACCCAAAGCCGTAAAAGCGTGATTAATGACATCGAATTGATCTGTGGTAATTGAATCTTGTACGTAAACTCCTGTGGGACGCGCAGCATCCAAACTGCAACTGGCTGTCTCCGTCAAAGGCTTCCGACTCAAGTCAGCACAAACCAACTCTTTGCCCTCATATTTTGAAAGATCACTGACTTTGACGATTTTTATTCCGCCGTTGGAATCACTCTTGAATTCATTATCACAGTTGAGGGTGTTTCTCTTCAAGCTAAGGAAACGGGCAGCTTGCTCAGCCCGTTCGTTTGTCTCATCAAAATTGCTGAAAATTACATAAACCAATTTAATTTCATGTTTGTCAAAAATTAAATTGTTTTACTTACATGCCTATCTTCGTAAGCATCTCACTTGAAGTATCTTTGTCAACAACAGCCACATAGCTGCCCTTGTCTCCATAGGACTCGTACAATACGGGCTTTAATTTTTTCTCTTGAGTCTTGGCAAAATTGATGGCTGTGACAATAGCAACATCAGCCTCATCATGATACACAGCATCAATGCAATCGGCGTGCATTGTGCATTTGATCTCAGGACGAATGTCGCGTGAATAAGCCGCATTTTTCATTACCTCACATTTTTGCAACTCAATCTCAGTATGGACGCACAATTGAATGGTGCCGGCCATTGGGCCCTCACGTTCAATGACGCTGGTGTACATCGCATTCTGGAGGTGGCTTCCTGGCAAGACTGGCGTTTCCTTCTTAACCACCAAGTTCTTATCACTAATCCACATTTGCTTGGCCGAATCCTTGTCAGAATTGGTTTTTCCATCATTGTAGAATTCGTTGATGCGATTTTGGAGACGTTCCAGTTGATTTGACCGCACGTCAGCATTGCTCATATATCCCTGCCATGGTCGTTGCGCCCAGGAGCATGCTGGCCCAGTAATTGGCTTACGACTTCCGTCCTCACACAAATATTCATAGTTCTCAGGATTGGTTCCTTCTGCCGGTACAGCTGGATTCTTACCGATCGGTAGGCCAAAGTATTTACGGACAAATATCACCTTGGTAAAGGCGACATCGCCGTTGTTCTCCACTAAGCAACGAACAGCGCCACCGTAGCCGGAGAATTTATCGGGATAGTTACATTGGGAAGGATTTTCGCAAAGAGCGCACAAATTTGAATATTTCTTTTCTGTTAAAATAATGAAATTTTATATTTTAAAAATGTCTCATTTAAAAATCGAATGTAATCTTACTCAAAACCTGATCCAATTCTGGATTAGGAGAATATGTTCCAACCAAACAGGAGCTCGAAAACATTTCAGACAATCCTTTAAGTTCTTTCTCAAGTGGAGACATATTGAGATCTGTGGCTGGTTTAAAGACACCAGCATTCTTCAGCTTAGTGATTGGGATTTTGTAGCCGACATTGCGACCGTAGCCGGTGTGGCATGACTTCTTCCCCCTCATGTCTTTTAAGCTGTGAATATCAGAGCCTTTTTTAACCATAATAATTCCCTCATAACGGAATTCGGCTGTAATTTAAAAAAAAAATTAAAAATTCAAATGTCATTCAACAATTCAAAAATATTACCTTCTGGCTCTTCTAATGTCCTTATCTCAGAGAAAACGGAAAAGTCCTCATTTTTCATTTTGTAAGCGACATACATGTCTTCGGGATCGACAGCCAAGAAATCGGCTTCACGCTTTTCAACCTTTTCCAAACACTCCATTCTGTTGATTGAGAAATATTTTTTAAATTATTTCTTTAAATCAATCAGAAAACAAAAGTACTCTGATTATTAAATCAACATTAACATATAATAAATAATCGTAAGCAAATGATAACCTTGACATTTGCAATATCAGACATTTCTAAAATTACAGCTTGGTATAGAAGATTATTCCAGAAAATTTATTTACTGGGAATTCCGTTATATGTTAGTTATCATTCAAAACGTTGTAAGGTCACATTCAATGGATCAGCTAAATTTCACTTAATTATGCTAATCTAATAATTGAATTCTTTTTCTAAATGCATTAAATACTTTTTTTTAAATGCAAATTTAATTGCAACAATGATCAATAATCATCAATTGATCACATTCAATTGCAATTTATACTTGCAGTTTCTATTTTGTGTTGTAAATGATTTACAATACACGAGACATACATTTT
>JANSTS010011451.1:16358-43112 GCA_026546915.1 Sylvicola fuscatus
CATGATCCTTGATTCTTTGTAAATTCCCTACATGCACAGGTAAACATCTTGAAGCAATTCACAAAACGAGTAAGTACCTGTCTCGCGCCGGCACACACTCAATATTTGCATTTGCCTCTGGCTTAGCCATCATCTTTTTGCACGCCTCAAATATATGATGAGGAACGCACATTTTGTCTGCAAAATATAAAAACAAATTAACATCACTTAAACACTTCTTAAACAAATTGAAACACTCAAAAAGAATACGCACAACTTGGCTTGGCTTCATCGGCACTGACCACCAGGACCAGGCCGAAAAGTACACAAAAAATGATCACTTTGGCTCCCAACATCGTCTTGATTCGCCGGCGTATTGCTTAAGAATACTTGATCCGGCTGTGGCGGCCGGTCTTCTTATATACTTTCTGATCTGAAGCTCTGAGACGCTGATCTGGCCCGAAAGTCGCCACAGATAATAACTATAAACTGCAAAAATAATCACAAAAAGCTGCAAGTATTTGTCATGCTTGTTTGTATTTAAGTAAGTGGCAATAAATTCATTATGTGCAACATGTTACATGAAGAGCGAGAAGTATATAATCTATGGACGCTCAGGGAAAGAACCTAAAGTTTATTATTATTCAATTGGTCACTTCATTTGTTGTGCTTTCAATGTCGTTGTTATTCTGAGCGGGTGTCTTAAGTCTTGTAATCGATTTTTTTTTCAGATTTTGTTAAAAGACAGTTTAACAGAAAATATTTATTACATATGATTCAATTAAATTGTCGTCGAAAGTTTTTTGTTTGTGTTATAAAGTGTTTCAGTGCTTCTACTTGTTTCTAGAAGAACACGTTTGAGGTAATGTGCGGGTGTCAATTTTCTCTGGATCCTCCTTAAATCAATTGTTTGCAGTAGTAAAGTAAACTTTTTTAATTTTGAATATGTTAGTTATATGATAATTCTTTGAAATGATGGAACATCTTCTCATGTTGATTATTTCGTCAAATAAAAATTTCAAATAATTGTTTTTTCTTTAAGCGATTTTCTCAGAAATGGTTGGCGATACAGCATTATCGACAAACAGACGAGAATCAACATTTATTACCGGCGAGAAACCATAATTTACAAAACAAATAAATTAAGGAACACGTACCATTTTGACCTTGATCATGAAATTCTATGTTGCTCTTTACTTTGTTTATATTTATCATTAAGCCGCACGAATATGAAATGAAGAGAAACCCTGTGGAGAACGTACATATAGACGCAAAAGTCAAATTTTGTTGTCTTACAAAAGTTATTGTGTTTACAGAATATTTAAGGTCACAAGAAACGATTTTTAAATATGTTTTTAGAATTATCAACTGTTAAAAATATTTCTCGTTTATACAAATAAAACTATAATTTTATAGTAGCATAAAGTTTAATCTCTTGAAACTTACTTTTTGTTTGTATATTTTCTATACAAAAAAATTGTTTGATATTTGATCGAAAGAAAAGTAAGTCATATCACACAAAATGAATTTGCATACAACATATGTATTTTTAGCCATTTTACAGTTTATTATTCCACGTACCTGTGGTTTTTTAGCGTCATATTTGCATAACAGGTACAAGTTACAACCGTTGAAAATGGATTTAACATTTTGAACACATGACAACTCAAACCAATGAATTCTGTTTAACAAAACATTTTATGAATTGGTAGAGTAGTTTTTATGTGATTGTCTTAATCAGCTGATTGCATATAAGCGATGAGCTTGTTTATATTTCGCATATGAGCCAATTAGAAAAGGAATTCAACTCAATTTTCTTAAGTAACGTACATTTTAACGGACTTGGAAATTCCGAATGTCGCCAATTATTGTCGGAATTCCCTAAATTACAACACACTCTTGAGGTTATCTCTTATCACAAAGCACGAATACATCATCAACATGAGACGAATGGTTCAATCAAATCTGTTTCTATAGATTAATTAAAAGACATTTCTTTAGGCGATTTCATATTATATACAATTTTTAGGTGTGCAACAAAAAAACTACTTTTTAGTTTAACATAAGTAAAATTTAATTATATTTTACACCACAGTGTTCCAGCAGAACGGACAGAAGGACGAACAGTTTTTTTTCTAAAATTGTTGGATTGCAAGATTACATATGTACATATCGCCTTCTCGTTTTTAGTGTGAAACCTATAGGCGGATCTACCATACATGAAGTAAAAATTATAAAGTTGTAAAAAAATTCTTTGTTAAATCATTTTTAATGTATTAAAATTTAAACAGTAGAAACATTTTCATTTATATGACTAAATATTTAAAGTACATTAACAATTGCCCTCGTATTTGCTTCATTTATATATAATTTGTAGAGTATATATATATAAATATATATATATATTTAATATTTTCTTTTACTTATATAATATATATATGTCGAAAAGAGACACTGCAGATATAACCTAAAAATATAAGTGCCACAAAAACATTTAAATTATATATTGAATAGTTTGGAAAAAAATATTTAAATTATAAATTTAAATAGAATTTCATCAGGTTTTTGAATTATCCATTTATATATTTTAAAATGAAAACAACGCTGGAAGATCTGCCCACTGATGAGGTAGCCAAGTTAATCCACGACATCAAATTGGGGTATGAAAGTCAAAACGAGAATTTTATCTAATATGCATAAAATGTTAATAATTATTTTTTTTAAGAAAACTCTGTGGATCGCACAGCAAGACAATAAGCACGTTAGCTTTTTTCAAGGAGATCATCACAAAATCCTCATGGCAATCTGCAGAGTAATTATCTGAATTTCTTTATCTATTTTCAAGTATATATCTAACTTACTACGTCTAAATATTTATTTTTTATTTTAGAGAACTACTAAAACTCGTTCGTAGGCAAGGTCGAGTGCTAGTCTCCGCTCTTCCCCAAGAGGCGGTAACCGCCAACATAGCTCGACGCGTTCTCAAGTTGATTCGCGAGGAGTATGACACCCTCCAAACAAAAGTGCACACCGACGACAGTCAGTCGTCACTTTCCCTGCACAAGCTGGTGACACAAAGTGAAAAAGATCCGGCTGACTACTCGAAACCACAAGAAGGTCTAATGGCTGCAATGCTGGACCAATTGCAAGAGATCGAAACTGAATTGGAGACTAGTGGTGACAACTTGGCGGCACAAGCTGCAGAACATATACACTCATCCGAGTTGATAATGACAATCGGACACTCTCGCTGTGTCGAAAATTTCTTGAAATCTGCATCTAAACAGCGAAAGTTTGAATTGGTGGTGGCTGAGTGTGCCCCAGCATGCAGTGTCAGTATTAGAACAAATCTTCATTGAATTTTGGTATTTGTTATAATTTTTTTTTCTTCTGTTAAACAGGGTCACACTTTGGCAGCAAATTTGGCCAAATCTCGTATTGAAACAACCGTCATCCCGGATTCAGCGATCTTCGCAATGATGTCGCGAGTTAATAAGGTGATTATTGGTACGCACAGTGTGATAGCAAATGGTGGACTGCAGGCGGCGTGCGGTTCCTATACTGTGGCACTGGCTGCTAAACATTACTCTGTTCCGGTTATTGTCTTGGTTCCAACGTATAAACTGTCGCCAGTACATTTGTGCAGCTTCGAACAGGACTCATTCAATTTGGTGGGTTGCACTGAAGGCGTCATACCGTACAACTCATTGGCAGCCAAATTCGCCAAGGCTTACAATCCCGTTTTCGACTACGTGCCACCTGAGCTGGTTACACTTTTCATCTCAAACATGTAAGACAAATACTGGAGATTTTCATTTATATGATTTTATTAAAGATGTTCCTTAATATTATTTCAGTGGAGGAAATGCGCCATCTTACGTTTATAGATTGCTGAGCGAACTTTATCACCCAGACGATTATGAATTGTAGCTTTAACAAAGGAGTGCAAAACATATTTAAAAACTTGATTGAGATAATAATGTAATTACATTTTTTTTCTGAAGACCGTCTTTTCAGATAGTTTTTATGCTAACATTGGTTTCAGCACATAATACAAGTGCACCAGCTGCTTGAGCCTAGCATAAAATGTTTTTTAAAGTAAAATATAAAAATATTTTTATTTAAATGTAATATAATAAAACAAACATCAATTCATCGATAGCTTTTTGAACCAACTAACAAACTACCAACATAAAAACACAAAATTCCCTGAAACTAATCGCTGTTAGTAACAAAAGTGTTACAACTGCAAATTGCCAAAGTGGCCAACAAAACAACAACAACAACACTCACTTACGTCAGTCAGAAAAAAAAGAAGAAGATAAATTGTTCGCCATCTTTCTCGATCAGTTGTCACCCACGAAACGCGTAGTTGTAATAATTTACACAAAAGTGAGATTAAAAACTCGTAAAAGTGCTTTAAACAATAAAAAAAGGACGTCAGAAACGTTCTGTAATTAAATAGCAAGGGCTGGTATTGTCGCAAATGCAGTGAGTGCATCGAAATTGGACAATCAAAATAGCTACAAAGAAGACCTTCCCATCCGCATAGCAATATATTTGACATACACAAAGCAACAAAAGAGCAAAAGAGACGTACTTACCAGCAAGTCAAAAAAGAAGAAGAAAAAACATTCTGACAAAAAGAAAAACAAGTGATACTGTGAAAACAAAATGTCTGCAATGAGCCCTGAATAGTAAGTTTTTCCTATATTAATTAAAAGCCCCAAAAAACGCCCAAACAAGCTGGTCATTGTGTCGTCTTGAGTTGAATCACCAGACGCTTCAATTGTGGACACACTTTATTGAGTCATAGGCATGATAGAGCAAGCAGGGGAGCACCTCCACACTTGTCCTGCCACAGTATTTGCGGAAAATGTGCTGTTTATTGTGACGTTGTGTGCGTAGCTAGAACTGAGACACGACACGCATATGAAAAATCGGTTTGGACGCCACAAAGGGCGATTCGCTCCTTTTTAATTTTGTTGACGTGGACTTTATGCGGCGGGTGTTAAATCCGCAAATACTTCATCTTAACAATGGGCCCAACGCCCACAAATCTGCCCTGTTCATGAATCGCAAGTGATGACTCATCTGAAAATCAACAAACCTTCTCGATTCCCCTTGCAAGTTCCAAGGTTCATACACAAAAATATGTAGTAATGGCGCTGCGCCCGCCCGCCTATCATCTCTTCTCCACTTGAGCGCATGTTTTTTTTTTTTATATGTCGTTATCAAACTTTCTATATGACTTGGGTGGTAATGACGAGTGGCGCACATTTTTCTCAAGATTGATATGCAGTTGAAATATAAGAAAAGTGCGTGTGTCACGTACTGAAAGTGAAGCGCTTCGCTTTCCACATCTAAAGTGCACCTGTTACTTTGCAATAAATCGCGTCAAAATGTTAATATTATGATGTTTGTGTCGTCGGACATCAACCACCAACATGTCCAGGTTGTTTTATTGAATAACAACGAGAAAAAGGGCAGTCCCACCAAAACCTTTGTCACGTGTTTTTAAAGACGCTCGCCAAATGGCAACAAAGAGTCCCGTTTGCAGTCGTTTGGACACACATTTTAGCAGCGTGAATATATAAAGGCATAATCCTGATTTACCGCTGTAATCAACAGCATTATTACCAACCCAAATGACCTGACAGTGTGTGCCGTGCGACATACACGTAAATTTTATTGATTTGTCGACTCGCAGTTCGTACACATTTAGTTGCAGCTTAATTTTTGAGTATTATGGCGCCTCCAGGCGAGCGATTGCCTTGGCTTTTTGACAGAGCGCGGTCTGCGGGACCGAGGGTTCATCAATGGATCTGTTGTTTTGTTTATATCGCTATAAATTGGGCGTATTTTTATAATATAGAATCAGATGATCGTAGTAAAACGGAATGACCTTAAGAATGCGAGGCGCGTCACGCGGATTCGACTACTTCTCTGCATTTTGATAGTGGCTTTAGTCGCAAATTTTCAGTTAAAACTTTTCTAAAAATAATACAATCGCTTAGCTGAATTTTCTTTGTTTGCATGCCTTTGATAAATTGCTGTCGCATTTGTTTGACAGAAGTTGAAGCGCATATTTTCCTGTCGTTATGAATATTTGTATGAAAATTATATGAAACAACATTTTGCGTTGAAACTTTGAAGTGGAGTTATGCAAAAAGTGCATTGAATATATTGCTGCTTTTCATTTAAATAAAAATCCAGTTATTTTTAATTAAAATGTTTTAATCTCGAAAGGTATAAAAATGTTGCGTACAGCATCATAGTTTTGTTTTAAACCAGTTTCTTGTTTAAATCAAATATCTGTTGGAGTTTTAGGTCGATTTTTGAAGCTATTTCATCATTTTATTTATTAAAAGTTTAAAAGAAAATTATAAAACAAATCTAAAATACCGCCCTCAAATAAGACTTGATGTAATGTTAATTCTTATCTTCAGTTATTCTTATGGCCTTGGTGTAATGAGATAAAAATATGATCAAATATTTAAATTTACTGGAATATCTAACTAAAATTAGTAATTACAGAAATTGTTGTAAAAAAGAAGTAGTTTTCCCAAATCTTAGAACACTTATTAGCTCCTTTTTTTTGACCAAAAATACAAAATTATGTGAGGTCGTCCTAAGGAATGCATTCTTGGGAGTAAATATCGTTTCAAAATTCTTTGATTTTCTCTTCGCCTAAAAATAAATCATAGGCAAATTTATTAAATATATGTATAAAAGTTGAGTCGCTGAACCGTCATTTAAATATTTAGTTTCGTAATAGGAGATCTTTTAACAATATTGATCGCTGGCCTTCTCCTCAGCACGTGATGTTTGACGAACAATTTATTTACGTCCGTAGATTTCTGTAATTGTGTCAATCGTCTAAATCAATAATTATTGCCAGTCGACATAACAGTCCTACATGAAAGCGACTTTGAAGTAATAAGGAATCTTAACCAATCTAAGAAAGGCGTCAATTTGAATGCTTTACTTTAAGAATTTAAAAAAAGTGATTTTTTAATAACGTTTAATTTAACTTTCAGCGATTATTTGTTCAAACTCCTGCTGATTGGTGATTCAGGCGTTGGCAAGTCTTGCCTGCTGTTGAGATTCGCCGTAAGTATATTCAATTCTATCTAATTAAGCACCTCGAGCCATTTTAACATCTACATTAATTGACAACAACGTTCTTGAGACGGCAATCGCGTTACTAATTCAAAGTTCTGTTCACGTAAAAGCGGTTGCCATCTGCTGGATAATGTCTTAATTATTACTTAAATTACTTTTAACGTGAAAATACTCATACTTGCATTTTTCTTCTTAGGATGATACATACACAGAGAGCTACATTAGCACAATTGGCGTCGACTTTGTAAGTATAAACAATAATGTATATTTGTTAGTTAAACTGTTGGTAACGTGCGATTTATGCGTGCGTGGCTCTAATCAACGATAGTTTTCCATCTTTGGCACATTAGTTTTTGCAATTAAAACAAGCAATTGAGGTACATGTTTGAACAGCGTTGTGGGTGTGTTGTGCGTTTAAACTGACGCCATTTTTAATCATTTGTTGTTAATTAAAAAAAAAATACCTTAGTTAAACTTTAAATCAACTCAAATCCCTAACCTCAAAATTATTTTTCAATTACAGAAAATTAGGACAATTGAACTGGATGGAAAGACCATAAAACTCCAGATTGTAAGTGTCACTAGGCTCTACTAAAATAAAACCAATTTACTAAAGATAAATGCATTTACAGTGGGACACAGCCGGTCAGGAGCGTTTCCGTACGATCACATCATCGTATTATCGCGGCGCACACGGCATCATTGTAGTGTACGACTGCACGGACCAGGAATCCTTCAACAATGTGAAACAGTGGCTGGAGGAGATTGAGCGTTACGCCTGCGAGAATGTCAACAAACTTTTGGTGGGCAACAAGTGCGATCTCACCACAAAGAAGGTAGTCGACCATACTACGGCGCTGGAGTACGCCAACCAGCTGGGCATTCCGTTTTTGGAGACATCGGCCAAGAACGCCACCAATGTGGAGCAGGCCTTCATGACAATGGCGGCCGAGATCAAGAATCGCGTTGGTCCGCCGTCTAGCGCCACCGAGACAGCCAGCAAGGTGAAAATCGACCAGGGCCGTCCCATTGAGAACACCAAGTCGGGGTGCTGCTGAACAGTTTTTCTTTCTCTTTTTTTTGTCTTTTTGTTTGTTTGTGTTCTGTCGGTGAGATGGGTAAATGAGTGTTCTTGTTCGTTTTTTTTTGTTTTCGCAAAGAAGTGGGTGGGCATAGACGAGAACATAAAAGTGAAAGACGGTGGAGAAGAAGAGCAAATAAAAATTGTCGCCGCAAGCATCTAGATCTTAAATCAACAACAGGCATCAACATATAACAACAATTACTTACCAACAACATACACAAAACTCACTCATCAGCGAGATATATCTAAAGAAAATAAATCAATTTTGGGGAGAAATTTTTAAAGGAAAAGCGTTAGCGTAAGGAAGGAAGACGGTTGAGCGTCCTTTTGATCTTATGTATTTTATTAAAAATGGAAAAAATGTTTCAAAAAAAAATTAGCAGGAACACACAAGAATGTAAAAAAGCAAAAAAAAAAAAACTATTGTCACTGTCGATTTAATACCTATTATAATAATTATTGTAGTACCAAAACCGTTGGGTGGATGGGACTGGACACTGTTGTTGTCATCTACGTGTACGAATTCGACGATTTATCTAACGAAACGAGTGTATTAATTTAAATCCAGATTTTTTCTTTGTTCTTCTGCTTTAAGATGCAGCGAACGGATATAGCGAGAGTAATAAAACAGTCTTAAATATAAATTAATTCTTTTCCACATGATTATCGGCTTATAAATAATATAATACTTGTATTATGACCAGAGTAACGATTTGTTTTATTTTATTTATACTTTGTTTGACCGATTCAGGCCAAGTAGTCGGGTTTTTTGAACATCTTTGATACCCTCGTAGTTCATTCATCAATATTTGGACTTTTAATGACCAAGAAAAAAACTTGTACGAGATACAAATGAGCACACGTCTTTTTAAAATAATATTTTAACGTAATTTATATTAAGACGTCACAAGAAAATGCTAGTAGAAAGAAATTGTGAAACAAATGGGACGATAACATAGTGTAAATTATTTAAAACAAGATACGAGAGTTGATGATGCAGTTCACGAACGCGTTCAAGCGAAAATTGCATCCCTTATGTCTAATTCTTGATATTCTTTCACATTCTTTCTTTTTTTGTTGTAGAACATTCCATGCTAGTTTTCCTATCCTTACATGCGCTCCTGCAGTTTCCTGAACTCGTTTCGTTGACACTGCAATTTGTCAGCCCTTTGGATATATTGTGTTTGTTTAATTTCTACTTTCCTAATTTAACTATTTACTGTAATGAAAATTCATAATAGAATTACATTTATAATAGTTTTTTTTTAAATATTATTTTTATTACACATATAAATATTTTTATTTAACAAATTTGCTTTTACATTTAAAACTTAAACATATAAAATGGGAATTGGAGTTCATTCCAATAAAAATTAAAATTATACAATAAATTTGTAATTAATGTTTGCGACACAATATGCAAATTATAATAAAAAATCTTATTAGGAAATTATAATCTGCTTTTCTTTTGATTTCTTTTGCCATTGGTCGAAGAGATTGCAGCTAATGCATGAGTGACAATGAGTAAGCGACATTTTAACATTTATTCATAAATATTTAAATAGACATTTAGAAATTTGAACGGTCATCGACCAATTACAACATTTAGTCATGGATTAGTTTACCCATCGATCAGTTTACGACAATAAGAATCTATCAAAGATAAGTTGGCTGTCGTTCAATATTCCACATATTTAAAATTTCAAAAATTTAAATATCATTGATCAGCTCTTCAGTGTTTTGATCAAAGACTGAATCCGCATCACACAGCACAACACCTGCAGCAGCACTACTACTGCCAGCCACTGGTTCCTGATTTAATGTCGTCGCCCTAACTCTCTTTGGCAAATTCTCGACGACCAACGACTCCTGGCTTGAGTCCGGAACGAAACGTTTTTGGGTCTTAGCTATTATCGCCTCGACTTCAGATTCGTCGGATAGTGCGGCCAACTCTTGTGCCAAATCTGGACTGTCAAAGTTCTGCTGCACCAATTTCTCCTGCAGCAAAAGCTCCAATTCAGCTATGCGACGCTTTTTGGCGTTAATCAACATGGTAAACTTGTTTAGCAGAACATCCTGAATACGCAAATTCTCATCCACACAATCCTTGTAATCTACCAGGAACTCCTTGCGTTCTGCGCGTGCATTCTCAATCTCTACCTTGTTCGCCTGCCATATGGCCTTCAGTTGTTTCACCATGTCCAGACACTCTTCCATAAAGTCGGGCTGCGATGAATCGACAACAGTTAGATCGAGCGTTCCATAATCAATAATAATGCCGCCCCGCTGTTTGCGCCATTTAAATGCACAGTCATCCAGACTGTATGTAAAATCACGGTGGCCGTTGTCCGTGCAAAGTGCGTCGCGAGTTTGACGCAAAAAGCTTTGAAGTGGAATTTCCAGACGCTTTGCTGTGGCCAACAGTTCATTATTGGTGATGGCACCTGAATAACTTCGACCTGCACCGTTGGCTGTGCGTTCAAAGATTTTTATGTCGATTGTGGCATCGTTAAAAATGCATTTAATTAGTATAGACCGCTTCGAGGGTGTCTCCCCAGTGCCTTGTGGCTCATTTAATGGCAAATGATTTAAAAAGCTGCTGCTAGGATCAAATTCGTCGCTCATTTTGGTTTAGTTTCACTTCTCACTTTATTAAAATTAAATTTTTAATTGATAGATATGTCTTAAACGACTTTGTGACAAAGATTTTTGGAATATATTTTAATTAACGTAACACACACACACATTTGCAGGTATATTTATATATATATATTGGTCCATTTGTCAACAGGCGACAATTGAAATATAAATATGGCGGAACTATTCAAGTTCAATCTGTTTTAATTTTTTTTCCACTTTTTTGAGAGAAATTGCTTGTTTTAATTTTCTTTATACTAGTAAAATTTAAAAAATATTCTTTTTTTTCAATTATTACATAGACCTTATTGTGAAACAACTTTTAATTTGTTTTTAATAAATTAAATTTTTCGAACTTTCGAAAATTTTGACATATGCCATTACATCGAAAATATATAAATACAAAACTGTCATCAGTCAGCTGATGATGATTATTTTGCAAAACAAAAGCACATAAGAAAATTGAAGCAGAAAAGTGTAGTTAATTGAAATAAACATACCGTAGGTGCCGCACATTGTTCGGCCATTACGATAATTATTAAAAGTGGAGTGTTAAGGGTCGTTATAATTAAGCAAGTTTTTGATAGCAAACGTAGTTCAATTGTCGTGTTACGTCGGTAAGGTACGTCTATTTCACAATTTTCTAATCCAAATGTCATCATTGGGACTCGTTACTGCGCAATTAATAAAAAAATGTAATAAAACAGGAAATGAGCTCACAAATAGGGATTCTGACCCTGGTTTTGGGACCAAAACAATTACAAAATTCCAAATCACTTCTGCCTGGTAGCTTTTAAGCCAAGGATTTTCTTTGTCTACTACTCTTGCGACTCAATGTTTGTCAGTCGCATGTGTGTGTTTTTGCGTAAAACAAAAAAAAATACGGTTAGTAAATCACAATAGAACCAGTGAAACGTTTTATTATCTCACAAAATGAGTGCTATTATTTTTAAATTTGTGAATTCCAATTCCCAGCGAAGTTTGAAGAATTTACCGCACGCCAATCAACATATGGCCAATTCTTTAAATGTGTGATAGAACTTGCATTTCACAGTGTATCACTGACCTTTCTTCACTTTATGCCATTTTCTTTTTTTGAATGATAATTAAAAGGTCAACGATTTGTGGTACTAACTTGTTTTCACGAAGGCAAATATTTAATCAATTTAATGCACTTTATGTATTACATTTGTTTTGTATGCAATTCAAGCTTAAAGAAAGCCAATTGGACTGATAGCATTTTGAATTACGATAGTGTAACATTTGGTTTATGTCCTCCATTCTCAAGTTTATAAACAACGATAGGGGTAATTACTAATTTTGCATTAAGTTTGCTATTAACCTAGTTTTAAACTTGTTTTGGTTTAATGTTTGAATAAGTTATCACCTGTGTTTTCTCATATTTTGAAACCTCATAACTTATGTCTTAAACCAATTTTTTTTATAAATTATAATTTTTTTCAAAAAACCGATTTAAGTAATTCAAAGTTATCAAAAGTTCATTGTTTACAAAATATATCAAGTACATCGTCGACTCTCCCGACCGCGTCTTTTAACAAATCTTTGCTTTTTGATATGTTTTAATAATATTTCTTTCGAAACATCATTAACGATTTATTTGAATTTCTTGTAATATCTTCATAAATAGTTGAAGCTTTAAATAAATAATCAATATCTAATAAATCATTTTATATTATATATGGTATAATTCAAGGATTTGTTATTCACTCACCAAACTTCATGACGGCCCAACATTTAACTGTTATCAGCATTTTTCGATACTCTTTAACTGACCTCTTTTTAACTGCGACAGAATTATTTTGTGGTAGATGTAAGTCGGTATGATAATTCAAACCTGATTTTTTTATTTATTTACAATGTTAATGCGAAGATAAAATAATTTTACTAAATTACTCAATTTTTCAGTATAATGACAAATAAATCACCAGGTGAAAGACGCTAGATCCGTTGGGTTGCACAAGGAGGGTGGTTTTTGGTTGAATATCCTAAACATGTCGCTTAACGATGCATTATGCCAATTAGAAGCTATTTGGAATCTCTTTCAACAAGAAGAACATGGCGAGCAAAAGGTTTGGTACCCAAAAATGGTTTTCGTTTATCCTGGATAGCTAATCACAATCATTTCTTAGGAAAAATACTTGGACATGTTCTTGTTTGAACATCGAAGCCTTTTAGAAAACCATCAGCTAAATTACAACGTGGGTTTTCGATTTTTGGCTACGGTACCATCGCACTTGTACAGCTATCTGGCTGAAACCATTTGCAGAATTGTGTCTGAGAGTGTTTCTGTAAACGCATCTGATGATCAAAATAAGGTGGAAGAGGAATGCCAACTACCGCCCGAAGAACAGCTTGTAACAGAAGTGGAGCAGCAGCCACCTGATGTCCAAACAGACAGAGAAATAGAACCACCCTCCCCAAATAACGATCAACAGGTTGATGAATTACAATTTGGTGGAAATGTTGAGGTTGAAAATGAACCAACAGAGGTCGGTTTTAATTCCTTAACAAAATTTACGGTAGTGTTTTATGTACTTTTTTTTTTTAGAAAATTTCGTTACCATCACGAAATGAACTTCAAGCCGTTGATGCTCTTAGAGAATATCTTACAAATCAGCAAGGCGGACGACTTTTGGACTTCTTTAATTCGGTTAATCTTCACGTATGCAAAATATTTTCTTTAGCTAATTATTAAATTTAATTAATACATTTTTCTTGTTGCAGACAATTTCGTGTCAACGTGAATTCATTAATTTATTGGTGAAATTATTTCCCACCAGTAAATGGAATAATTCCACGAATGAAGCTGTCTCTGATGATTTGATTAAAACTAATTCGAAAATTCTCGCTGACTTGTTAGCAACAATTGATGTCCTAAAGATGCAGCGTCAGAAATCACCACAGAAGAAGAGGTTATAAATATTTTTTTTTTTCTTATTTATAATAATAATACTTTTATAATCCAGAAAACGTGTAAAAACCTCAGAGATTTTGGAAACGATTCATCCTCAATTGGTCTTCGAAGATCAGCCGGAAGTCTCACGGAAGGAGGAATATTGTGATTTTCAACGTTATGATAGCGCTGAATTTACTGTATTTACTAGCAAACGATTCTCTTCAGAACACATTGCAGTCCTCATCCTGGAATTGTTGTACAAGTGCACTTCAATGGAAAATATTGCGAATCTGGATCGTCATTCAGTCACAATTCAGGCTATGATGTTTGCTATCGAAGCCACTAAACTGGCTAGTGATGATATTTTTGAACACGACTGGCTGATGCCAATAAGGCAGTTAATACTGATAGTAATTATAAATTGCTTTCATAAAGTTTACGCGGTGAAAAAATCATTGAACGATGTCTTTGATTTAAAATCTATACTCCAAACTGTGTTTAATTTGCTTGAAATCGAGTTTCAAGTCTTCCAAGTGAATGGAAATTGTGTTTATGCTCTTGTCTACCTGATATTTGTGATCTTAAACAACTGTTACGTTCAAAATGTTGCCGCAAGTGTCTCCACATTCAAAAATGTATTTTCATTTGTGTCTTCAAACCAAAGTATGGTAATTAATTATTTCAACACGTCGTCGGAGCATGAACAGCATGTCACTTCAGTACTGATGCTTGTGCTAAAGCTTCTACATCGTGTCAAAAATGTGGCCGCTTATAATGGAGTTCCTCGAAAAAATAATCGTAAACAGAAAAAAAATTCATTATCGACCAGCATCGTGACCAATCATCATGGAAACTCCAATTTCGGCTGCGTCTTGGAGAACATTTTACTAAACTCATTGGCAAAACTTCATTGCAAGCATCGTCTCATTGTGTTAAAGTTTTTGCAGTTCAACAATTTGTGCTGCTGTAATTGCACCGTGGCTAATATTAAATTAATTGTGGGAGTTTTTACATTGAATGGTACCCAAAAAAATTGCCTTGATGTCATTAAAAAGATACTGCAGACAATTTTCATAAATTCTGGATGCGGCGATTGTGAATCAAAAAAGAACTCACTCGAACTGGAAATCGATCTAGTTGAATCGTATACAAATTGGGAGAAGAGGCTTAGTGAAGAAGAACGACTTCTTGTTCTTAAACATCTTACGAAGTTGTCACCATTTTTGACACATGACATTTCTTGGAAATTACTACAGGAAGTGGTTTTACCGTTATTTAACCAAAAGTGCCAATGGGTAGAGTCTTCTACCGAAAAGTCATCCCAAAATGTTGCCGAACCAGAGACTGAACCAAATCAGAATGAGGAAGTTGATAAAAACCATTCAACAAAGGCATATTTTGAGTCGAGTACAAACGATATAAACAAAGATCTAATTTTAACTTGTCTCAATATGTTCTGCCAGTACCTTAAAGATATAAGACTGATTAAAGAAATTTTCACTGACACTTTTATCCATCAAATGACCATCATGATTACAAATCCGAATTATGCCTCCTCGGTATGCAGTTTAATCAAGATTGCCCTTGAGAATTGCACCTTCTTGGGCAAGAATGTAACTGAACAGCTATCTATCACCGAGCAATTGATACATATCCTAATACAGTCAATTGATGCTATGACATATGTATTTGCTGAACTATTCGACGCTTTTGGAGCTGCCATGAAATTGAACTTGCGTCCAATGACAGGACAACACAAGACTGACGATGATAATACGTTGGCACGATTACTGTTAATAAATCTCCGCCATAATAACAAAGTCAAAACAACAGCGACATCTTCGCCTATCAATAATGCAACAAACAACTTTGTCTCCGCCGCCAATCAGCTGGACGTAAACAAATCATTGCACTTGGGACTTGTCTATTGGAACACAATAATGCCACTGTTGCGCACAAGTTCACAGTTCCGATGCGAATACAAACTGTCGTTCCAACAGCAACGTCACAACAACATCGACATTAACTTAGTTATAAATCTTTTAACTTGTGCTATGTATTCAAGGGAACGTGCTCAAGACAGTGCGACGAATGAAGCACACATATCAAAATCCAGTATTGAAAGACATTTCACAAGCGATTCGAATTTACATGCCTCATATCACATACATGACTCGCTAAAAGATCCCTTGGAAGACGAATATTCTTTTTTGACAACGACTTTTAAGCCAATGAATATCCTGCTCCAAGATGATTTCCCCAATTTCGGCACGGAAAGTAAGAATAGCTGTCTATTTACAAGTAACACGGAATTTCGTTCAATGCCAGGAGATTTTAAGTTTATATTTGATATAAGCAACCAACAGAAAAGTCTTCAAAACACTGCAGAGCAATTTTCAAAATGTGATGATACTGTGAAAAATGATATTTTTGTGACTCCTGAGGATAATGGAATGGTACTGTCGCCGAAGAGGCTGATCTTAAAAGGTGTTCACATTTTAAATAGTTTTGTTTCAACATTTTTGTTTGGCGAGGGAAGTGTTGAAGAAAACAACGAAACCACTAAAACTCAACTGTTCGAAGAACAGGATTTACAGCATCTGTTGGGGCATAACTGCAAGAACTTATTGCTTCAAATTTTTGAACGAACTTTGGGCATCTTAATGATAGATTGGGGTGAGTAAATAATTCATTTTTATTTAATACGACACTATCGATTTGTAAATGTAAAATTTATTCCTAAACACATTTCAAACCGGTAAAACTCTTTGGTACCGAAAAATATTGGTGACCTCGAACTCTTTAGTCATTATTTTACCTTAGACCAAAAATTGTGTGCTGGTACTGCTTGAATTCAAAGTCGGCTACATAATCTATAATTATTTATTGCCCGATACATAAACAATTAGTTGCAGTACCACAAATTGTGGCTTATGCTTAGACTAGTGAAATCCTAGCCATTTCCTGCAGTATTAAATGACAGAAGCGCCAATAGTGTTGGTCTCCACGAAGAAATCAATAAGAATTGCCCATAGGACCGTTTTTAATCGAACAATGGCCTGATAGACGCGTGGTTTTAATTTCACACCCCACCGAAGGCGCGCACTGTTGGTGATTGTTGTTTTTAACAATTCACAATTATTGTTCTTTAAAACCAGTCGTTGTCGTATCTTTTATGAAATACTCAGTTTTCGTGTTGTTCTTCGCTATGGATCCGATGCGTGCCACTATTTTTTACGGATTCATCCCATTCAGTCGCATAATCAGCTCGCATTCAGACGTATCTATCTGAGATTATGTCAGTTATACACTTTAGTGTAATCTCAAATGCTAACGCCTTGTGTTGTATTAAAACATTATGATAAGGAGATCAAGCTCTCGCCCGACCAATTAGCAGTGTGATTAATATGTTCTCGAAGTTGGCGTTGTCGTCAGAACACTGCGACGCGGCTAATCAAAACATACATCCAACTGGTTTGACCGACTGAACGCATGTTAATTATGAATGGTTACAGTTGCCAGTTACTTTGAGTGCTTGTGAACATTTTTTAATGTCGCTTTGGATTTAAATTGCATTCAAAATGCATGACAAAACTAATAATTGCAGTGCTTGGGTTTTAAGTGGTAGGCATTTGTTGATAGTTATTGTGTTTATTGTATAATTTGTTATCGGTCACTAATTGCTCGTCAAATTGTTTAATTTGTTTGGATATGATAATTTATGTGCCTTTTTGTTAAATGGGACAGGCGTGAATCGGCGAATGTTTTTTCTTATCAATATTTTACTTCTCTCGGGAGTTTTGTATGGTGATAATAATTAGAGGATTATAATATTGCCTTGGAAAATGACTATTATCTTGTTTTTTTTTTGTATAATGGAAAATTAAAATCGAATGAGGACCAGCTAGAGATAAACGTCTCTCTAAATGTCCTGGACATTAAACCTTGACTCCTAAAACAGTTAATAAAAACATTTGATATTCAAAAAATAATTCATCTGTTGGCTAAAATGTGTTTATTTTAAATCGCCCCTTGTTCGACATAAACTCAAAAACGCACCAAGACCGTATAACTACACTTAAAGAAGCCAGACAAGATTGTAATGAAATGTAAACCAATGAGTTGTGCAAGTACTAGTACTTAGTTCAATTTGTACGCCGGCAAATATAACATGTTCACCATAGACATGAGTGAAGTTCGTTAGTCTGTCTCTCACATAAGACTGTTTGCTTTCGACCGTCATTGTCAACACCGCTTCCTTATCTGTCGAAAAAGCATTCAAGATGCTTTTTGATATCTAAGACAAATGCTTCTGTTGAATTTCTTGTGGTTTATCTCGAGAGGAAAGAGCAAAAGTGTAACATATAAATGATTAGTTGCAATCCAGTGGTTAAGCCTTACGGTTAATGTCTCGCAGTTTTATGTGATTAGAAATATTTGGGACATAATTAAACAATATTTGATGACGGAAAAAAGTTTTGAAAATGTTAAAATTCAGCAAAATGCCAAAACGGTTGAGAAGAAGTAGGTTGTTAGTGAATTAGGTGTCAAATAAAATTGTGTTGTGATATTCTTCGAAAACATTAAAATACGTAAAAATATTTGCAGATTCCAAAATGAACGTTGCCCTGTTCGACTTAAAAAAGCTTCTCCTAGCCAACTCCATAAAATACTGGAGTTCGGTCGAAAATAGTGGCATAATCATTGAAGCCCTGCAGTCGCTGTTGCGAGTTGCCGAAATGCGAAGTCGCTGCTGCACCGTGGAAAACTGTTGTCACATAGCCCTGCAACGGAAAACAGATGTGAGTGGAAGTCAGATGAGTGTCGCCCGTAGCAACGAATCTGAATTTCTGTCGGTCACCCAAAGCTTTGGCAGCAGCCGAATCGACAGTGATATTGAACCAAGTGATACAGCAGATACGTGCGATGATAACTTCAGCACTGCGGACGAAGGATATGATGTAAGTATTATGCTTCTAAAAAGAGCCTTTTCAGTCCAAGGATTAATTATAAATTTATCAAAGGCCGACGCTGAGTTCCCGCATTTGTCCGAAACAGACGTCGACGAAAGCACCCTATCACGTTCATCGACAATTCTGCGATATCGCAATCACATTGTCTACGAGGGCATCTGCAAGATAATCGTTGAGATTTTAATGGATCTCTCAAAACGCTGCCTCACTGACGCTACCTTCTGGCCCAATCATCTTCTTCAGGTGGCTAATCGATTGGCAGTGATTCGCGAGTCCATTGGCGGAAGTCTCTTCATACTCAAAGGATTTGCACCCGTTCTAGAACAAAATGATATTCGATTAAAAGACTTTCAAAAATCTATTCTTGAACTGGTCACCGATATTAATACACCGGAATGCATAGCGGCATTCTGTGGAATTTTAGCTGCTGAAAATCCTCCCGTAGAAATTCTGCTGCCACGATTTTTCTATCTTGCCAATAACACAATGCAAGTTCATCCCAGTATTGAAGCAACATTTCCTGTAACTGGTGAGCATAAAGTTTCAACAACATGCGATGAATTCATGTTCAAAGAACTAAGGCAAATCGTGAATTATCATGAGGTAAATAAAAAAAGGACACCATTTACTCAGTCGGCATACATAGCACCATTGAATTATATTAACTTTAAACCATGGACAAGAAAAGGATTCTCCGTAAGCATGTGGTTAAACGTCAAGGGTAACGAATGCAATGTTAAGAAGACATCTACTTTGAGTGCTTCTACAACAGACTCCGTTGAGATGTGTGAAAAAGATCGTTGGATGATGACTAAGACTCATCTTGTATCAGTCGGGTCGAATCGTTTGTTACTCAGTGTTTATATTGATGGCGATGATTCGAATTCAATGTTCCTACATTTAACAAGACCGTATGTTGACGGACCAGACAAAAAAGCCAAAAAACTTATCAGAAGCAATTCCGATCTGGGTGACAGTCCACGAATGACGCGTCCCCAGCATGCTTGTGAATGTATTTTGCGGCGAAGACAACAAACTCTGCTCGCTGGAAGACCGGAAATAATTTTTAATGACAAAGAAAATATCGAGGACAATACTGAAGCTGCATTCAGTGCGCCTGGAATGCTCTCCAGCACATGTCAAGCCTTTAAAAGTACAAAGGAGGCAATCAAAAACATATTCTCCAATAACAATGGCAGTGATATAGATAAGTGTGAAACATTTAGTGATGCCGTGAAAGTGTACGGTGTGAAGCTGACGTGCAATTTGTGGACGCACTTGGCTTTCTGTGTGTCACCACAAAATAAGGATATTATTGTGACTATTTTGATTGATGGCATGGAACGTCATCAGGTGCAACTACCAAATCCATCTGCAGCCCAATACTCGAAAATTGAAAAAACTCATTTCCTGTGCATCGGAGACAATCGATGTGAAGCTTCTGAAGGAACCTCGAAGGATGCAGTAGTTCATCGCTCCACTGTGTACGGACTTAGCAGTGTGATGTTATTTAAACAATGCATCAAGGACAAGGAGTCTTTCATCAATCTAATTGCAATGGGGCCTGATTGCGTAAGTCTACAGCCATGCCAGATCGGCAGTTTACTTCCCAACTATGGATTGTTGAGAAAAGTTCCTTGGACGAGTACATACAAAAGATGTGAATTGCTTAATTATCTTAAAGACAATTTGATTGCGGTTTGGTCCGGCCATCGTCCAAACATTCTTTTTGCTTATTCAGCCGAGCAGCAGCAATCGTCTGCTGAAATGTTGGGACTTTTAAAATTCGGAGATGGCCCAGTACAAAATACTGTAAAGTCGTTTTCTAGCGCATTAGTACTCAGCGGTGGACTATCGTCCTTACTGGTGCTATTCGCTAGAGTCGTAGAGATCTCTTCCTCGGAATATCTACAGTACTTGGCGCTTACTATACTTCTTAAAGCAGCACACAGTGACAACAATCTGTACACTGAGTTTGTGAAAAAAGGTTACATGAACTTATTGGGGCCGGTTCTAAAAAGCAGCAAATGCATCAAGAGCCCCTACCTATTAAAGAGTATTTTAGACACAGCATGTGATGCTCCAGTCCTCCATCGCAATACCAACGATAGGTTCAGTACACTTCCGGTCACAAATGCATGCGTTCTGTATCCAGAGCTAATAATGGCAGTCTTAAACAATTACTCAGACTGGTGTGACCCGAATAGTCATTGCGATATTCTGGAAATATTATTGTCCGTTTTGCAATCATTGGTGAGGGAGCGTCATTGTCGGCAGGCCTTTAATGTTAGCAGCTTCCAGTCTGTCAACATAATCTCTTCGTTAATTAATTTCTGTAAAATTAACTTGGCCGGCACTAATCCTCCCGTGTTCATTTCAATAACCGCCGCTGAAGCTCTCATCTCATTAATTGAGACATTTGCGGGTACACCTCCTCTACCATCGCTTTTGGATGAAATCGTAAAACTATTGATGCTCTTACATCGTCCAAGTGACAGCTACATTACGCACGATCGAATGAAATTTTATTTTGTGCAGAGCTCTTTTGGCAAGGACAATAAGAGCACATTTCTATCAATTTCATCGCCACTGAACCCATCAATAAGTTTAGAAGAAATAGAAACACAAAACGCTGACGAAGGATCAGTTGAAAGGGATCAGCCACAAGTTGCCAGGATGTCCTCATCTATGACAGTGCACAGCAACGATGATTCCAAGGAAGCAGATACATCTAGTGTCAAAGATTTAGTTAAAGGCACACGTCTTAGAGATATCAACGCATTAGATAGTGGTAAGCTGCACAAGGCTTTCAGCTCAATGCAAACCAAGCAGCAATTTCAGAAGCGATCAAGAATTGATAGAAGAAAACGTAAGAGATTGATTTCCCAACCACTGGTTGAAGACAGAAGAAAAAGAAATAAAACTTCCCACGAGCTTGGTTTTGAAGATTCTATCGACAGGAATTCGGAACTTGGAGGAGATTCTGAAGATGATAATCAAATTCTTGATGTTCTACCGATCCCATCGGGGTTGACAAAACTACAGGAGGGTTTAATTAGTCTTTTGCGCAGTTTTATCCTTAACTTACCAGACAGTGTCATTCATGAAGTAAGTAAACACTTTAAGATTTAATATTCTGAGAACTAATTTTCGTCTATGCAGGTTTTGAATCACTATGTCACCTTGCCAATCATTTTAATTTTGGCTAATAACAATGATCCCGATGTCCGGGCAGTAATAATACGACTCACAGCAATGGTATTTGAGAGATTATCACCGGTGGCACTGCAAAATGCAGCCAAGAACCTTTATTGGCTTCACTTGGGCAATCAAATGTCATTGTACCCGGCCAATATGGCACTTATCACATCTGTTGCTCAATGGATAACAGGCAGCAATCTTAGATTGGAAAAAATTGTGAGTGATATACTTTCTATCATATAAAATGTCGTTGCTTTTTTTATAAAAATATATTTTTTTAATTTATGTATTTTCTCGCTTTTAGTTGGATAAAAACACTGTTTTAATCATCAATAGACCGGCTGCTAATGTTTTGATGGCGATTTTGCCACAAACTGTTGTAACACCAAGCCAGGGAAGAGATGCTGCTATTCTACTAAACAAATTGTATGGCAACAATCCGAATGATAGAGCATATTTACTTGAAAATGGATTGATAGCGTGCGCCGTTAAGAGTTTACTTAAATGTTACATCACGGCCAATACTTCGGACATGACTACAGTGTTGCATAAATTATGTTTCAATGTGGCTTACAACGCTCTGGCGTCCAATCGATCAATTAATGTAAATATTTCACTTTCAAGGTAGATCAATTGATACTTATTCTCGTATACCTCTAGGTTTTGTGGGACGTTATCAACGGTATCAGTTTTGCTGAAAGCAAACATTCTAAATTAGCGGACAAAATTCGCTCATCACTGGCTTATATTCTGGTTTCACTAGTAAAATCATTCTTTGATCCATCTTACGCTCCCGTAAACGCTGACTATACAAAATTCAAATCAAATCTTTTGGTTATAATTGGATCTTCATTGTCAACCCACGAGAAGCGAATCCGCTTCGACATGCTGACAGATAGAGCAGTTCAGTTCCTAATGAACACAGATAACTCAAACACTCCAATTTGCGACAAGGAAGTGCAGCTAATAGAGATGCTGATAACACTGCTGATTGCTGGCTACCAAAAGGGCGCTAATTTAATTGCATGGGGTCTATGTCCTGCACGTCCTATGAATGTAAAGGTATTCATCATCAAAAGCCTGTACAGACACTCGCAAACTCCATCACCGCCACCACTAGCCTGTGACGCCAGAACTGTGAAAATTTTAGCTCAATCATTTAGGCTTAATGAGGCAGATCAGTTGCCAGAGGTGGATAAGCGAATTTTGGAGCTTTACTGTAATACGCTTGGAACTTCTCACCTTAATAGCTGGAGTTTGACGCAGGCTCTTGAGAAAATTAATTCTTTACGAGAACATGGAATACGCGAGCAACGAGCGGGAATCCAACGATCTGTTAGCAAGTACGAAACGTCGACTGAAGCCTGTACCAGCTCAGCTATGGCAATCACAAGAGATGTTGTCGAGTTGCAAAATGTGGAACGTCGGGCTCTAATAAATCAAATGAGAGAACAAAACGATAACAATTACATCCAGAAATGGAAGAATATTGCAAATAGAATGGGACACGAGGGAGCACCATGGCATAACGCCAAAAACTACCCAATGTCATGGGAGCTGGATGACACTGAGGGTCCAGGGCGCACGCGTATGCGTTTACGTCGTTGCATGTTGAATATTAGGACCGAATTTATTCTTCCCGATTGTCAAGAAGTTTTAGAAGCGGCGAAGCATCCAGAGTTGTTATCGTACATTACGACCGCTGAAAATACTAAGCCCAACTTTGCGCTGTGTGATCAAATACTATTCACCATTAACTGCACTTATGTGCCATTAGATCGAGAAATTAGTGGCGAGATCATACTCACAGAACCCCAAATTATATTTATTCCGAATGACGAACACAATGAGCCACTTCGCTTCGATATTGCAAGTTTGACAGATGTTTGGCAACGTCGCTATCAGCATCAGGAGATCGCGTTAGAATTCTTCTTCGATTCTGGGTCATCGGTGTTCTTTGTGTTTGATTCTAGCGAAGATCGCGAAAAACTGCAGTCCATCTTTCTTGACAAGCTGGTTGTTTGTGATGCACCAAAATTGGCACACATCATTCAGCAGTGGCGAGAGGGTCAGTTGTCAAATTGGGAATACTTGATGGCGCTCAATCAGTTTTCTGGACGAACATATCAAAGTTTAATGCAGTATCCAGTGTTTCCATGGGTTTTGGCAGATTACACAAGTTCAACTTTGAACTTACTAGCTTCTGAAAGCTATAGAAAACTTATGCGACCAATTGCTATTCAATACGACGGAAGCGAGGCCCATTACATGAAAAATTTTGCTGTTAGTTTTCGAATATTGCTATAAAATTCTTAGTTGTCTAATTTATTTATTTTTCAGCACCTTATGTCAACGCTGGATTCAACTGAAATTCAACCGTATCATTATGGATCTCATTACTCAAACTCTGGAACCGTTTTACATTTTTTGGTCCGCATCCCACCGTTCACTAACATGTTTCTGCAGTACCAAGGTACAGACGTTTTAAAAATTCACTTTTTTACTAAATTATCATGAAAATCTTTTACAGACGATCACTTTGATATTCCGGATCGAACATTCCACTCTATACCAACGACTTGGCGTCTTGCTAGCAAGGAATCCCCAACTGATGTCAAGGAAATAATTCCCGAATTTTTCTGTCTACCGGAGATGTTTGAAAACAACGAAGGTTTCAATTTCGGCATTAAACAATCCGGCGAGCAAGTGCACTTCGTGAAGCTGCCACCATGGGCCAACAATTCCAGTCGGATGTTTATTCTTATTCATAGGCAGGCACTGGAAAGTGACTTTGTCCGACAACATCTAAATACCTGGATAGACCTCATCTTTGGATACAAGCAGACAGGCTCTGCAGCAGTGGAAGCTATAAACTTGTTCCATCCGGCAACGTATTTCGGCTTTAACGTCAACTCAAATGATCCTGTGGAACAGATTGCCCTTCGGACCATGGTCAAGACATATGGTCAAATGCCGCGACAACTTCTGGATGCGCCTCATCCACAGGCAATACAGTTGCCATCTCAAATGCAACAGAATCATCAAATATTGCCGTCAGTCAAAGGCATCAAATGGGGGATCTATGTTGGATCTCCACAGTACGGCGAACCAAAGATTGCTCAAATGTACCAGCAATTTTCATTGCGATTTTCAAAGTTGGTTGCACTCAGTAACACAAATGTAGCGTACGGAATTCCGGCGAAGTGTGCTCTTATGCAGGGAACCGAACCGGATACAATGAATCTTGTGCGGTGGGGTGATCTGGATGGTATCATTCGTATTGCGCCTCTTTGTGAATTTGATATACCATATAAACCTCTGATCCAGAGCGCTCGCATCGACGAAATTACTGCGTGCGGTGCTCATGTTAATTGCAATCAGCTGTGGTTTGGACATCGTTCAGGACGTATATCCGTGTACGTTTGTTACAGCAGCGTGGGAAACAAATACAATAAGACCCGGTACAATCAGCACGCCAACAATAAGATGTCTTATAATTCAACGTTCTGGAAAAAGACAAATCGTCGCGATAGTGGAGAAGGCATAGAGAACCCGCAAGAAAGTAGTTATCAAGACTTTAGCACAATGGTGTGGAAGGGTCCAACACAATTCGTCCGCCATACTGATGAGGTTTTGGGCATTGAATTGTCTCCCGAATTTAAGATTGTTGTTTCATTTGGTCGTGACGGCATTACTACAATTTGGGACATGCATCGACTGCAGTACGTTCGCAGTATTCAACCGCCCAGTATCTGCAAATCAATAGTCCGACTGTCGGCCATCAGTCCCACTTTAGGAGACATTGTGACAGTTCATTCGATCGAGAAGAACACCGCGAAAGATGACCAGACGATTGATTGCGCCGAATTGACCGAAGGGAATATAGATGACTTTGTCAACGTGTCGATCAGTCTCAATGGACGCTGCCTTATGCGACTGCACACCGTTAATGCTAAATACGTTGGTCACGTCTCCATAGAGGAAGACATTTTATCAATTTCATATTCATATGTTAAGGAGGGAACTGGCATCAACGTTATTGCCACTGGATTTGCTGGAGGAATAATTCGGCTTTGGTCTAGCTGGGATTTGAGCTTGGTGAAGGAGATTTTCGTGGGGAAATTCGATGTTATCAGCATTGCTTACACAACATATCAACATATGATGGTACTCACAAAAGACAATTTGATTCAAGTGTGGGCCTCGACTGGAATGAATGGCACTTTGCCTAAATTACCGCAAATTGTCTTTCAAAAACCGTTGAACATGTAATGTTTGTTAAGTTATTATATTTTATGAGATATGTTAGTCTATATTACTTTTTAAAGTCCCCGTTGAGCGTGTGGCCTGTATTTTTGTCTCAAGAATTGTTTTTTACATTCATTGTACTTTAGTTAGTCTTAACTGTGTTTTTCCTTGTGGATTTATTAAATTGTACTTATGTTATATCGAGAATTTAATTTGTATTAAACGATTTAAAGTGTAATGCAGCTGCATTTGCCTTTTATTGATAAATTGACGAAAATAAGTGGAGTAACTCCGAAGTCAGCTCAATTTATGTATGTAAGTATAATTATAAACTCTTTCGATGCCAGGAAGCTTCTGTCTAGTGCCGACTAAATAACAATATTATGGATTATTATTATTTAGTCGGCACTAAATAGCAAAAATTTGGGTTTTGTCCGATTGCCAGCCTAAATCTGTGTCCAATTCTCGAACAAAGCCACAAAATAATTTTTTCTTCGTTTTTGTTTTCAAATAACCTCCACTCAAGCAAATCGACAATCCTTGGCATTGACATCGTTTATGAAAAGTGAATTTGAATTGAATACGTCACA
>JANSTS010011462.1:2905-17823 GCA_026546915.1 Sylvicola fuscatus
TCGATTTTCCTCAACTTATTGACTAAGACGAAGTGGTGCTGTATGAAATAACTTGCGTTTGTTAAATCGATAATTTCCAACCTAAGTTTTCTAAAGCATTTTTTGTGAATTTTGTCAGCAGGATTCAAATTGATTATAACTTTTACCAAAAAGTCAAACAATGGTTAAACTGAAATCTATTGAATAAATCTAAAGAAAGGACAATAGAACGATGAAAAATAGTTCTTGTTGAAGTCAATTCAAGATTTACTCTTTTTACCTACTTCAAGAAATCAAGTCTCCTCACATTTATATAAAGAGAAAATTTACTATTGTGAAGCTTTAACAAAAAATATTTTTGTTAGTTATTAATATTTTAGTTGTAACTGCAACAAACTCATTTTCATTGAATCGAATGAATGTCTGCAATTCCTTACTATTAGCTGAAATCCCCAAATCGAGGAAGCAAAAACTTTTGGCAGAACCTTGAAACAACTTAGAATACTGATAAATTGCTAACTTATTTACCACACAATAAGCTCCAACCTAACATTATCCAAAATTTCCTAGAAATCCTTACAGACCAACATGCTTTCGCTTATGTGTACGCGGTGATACGTGCCGGCATTCAATCATCCCCGTGCACACGTTTTTATTGAGCGATACTGCTCACACAAGGCTTCCGAATCTCAGGGGATGTCAATAAACGTGTTTCTGAATTCAGCACTTTTCCCGCAAGAAAAAAAAGAGCTCGTGGTTAACTTAGTATCGTGTTACGAATTACGACTCACGACGAAGGAGCGTATATTCACACCAATTGGGTATATCAAAAATAAGCGAAATCCATATGAGTTTTCGTTCTAATTATTGTTCAACTGTTTTTGAGGCAAATCTTCTACGATTTTCAATCTCAAGTTTGCGCTCAATCAATTCGTTATACTTAGCAATGAAATCTTTTACGAGCTTTTCATTAGGAGCGGCTCATTCCCCCATGTCTCAGTCTCACATAAATATTACGGACTTTTCGATTTAGTTAGAATTGATGGTTGTTGCGTAATTGTGACAAATCGTGAGTTAATAGCGAAAAGAAAAATGCTGTAAATAGTCTGGAAATTCCGGGCGATCGCCTTCAAAAGCTTCATCAAGTCGTTTGAATGGAAAGTTATGACGCGTCACACAGACGTTTGTACTCTGATGACGTGGCATCGCGTCAGTCTGTCAGCTTCAGGCGCACAATTGGTGCGTATGCGGCTGGGATATAAATATGGTGAATCGAAGGTGAAGCTCAAGCAATACATGAAATCTTCGGGTGGAAGGATGATATTTTTGAAAAGAAAATAGCTCGCCTAGAAGTTATTCGCCCTTAACACGCCAAAGATGTCAATTATTTACTATAGATCGTTATAAATACAAACTTATTTTCATAAAACCGCAAAATGTTGATGGCTTGACAGATTGATTGACTTATTATTACCAAAAATAAAATCATCCTCCATTAAATTGATGGATGCGAGATGATGAACCTTTTTTTCTCTGCCTAAGCATCTTACAGAATTTTGGTTTTTCCATGTAATCCTAAATTGATTATGTAACGTAAATATTTGTCAATTTCATCGAGATGGTAATTGAAGTGGACCATTTTAAGGAGGTTTAATGTTTTGTAAGTTATTTGGGGTTAACGACGACGAAGCGAGACTTTTACCCGACAAAAATTACCATTTTTTTTCAGGTGGAAATTGGAACAAACAAATATATATAAGACTGCATCTTGTTTTTTTGTTGACTTTGCCAGACTTTGGACAGAGCTATTAAATTTCTGCAGCGTTGTCAACATTTGCTCTACATGGACTAAATGCGGCAAAGATAAATTGAATGCGACCTACTTGCATAGTTGTATACAGTCTTTTACAATATTGGAGATGACAAAAACCCATGTGTACACATATGGTTTGATCCAATATCTTTAATCTTTATCTTTGGTTCCATAAACCAGACGCATAAAAAACTGCTTAATAAATTAGTTTGATTTCCAAGGGACCGAAAGTAAGAGTGCGAGAGATTGCCAAAAACGTAAAATGTATTTGACATTCGCAAGAAAGGACGCTAAAAATAACTTTGAGGGAAAAATCAAAAGGATTATGAGATGTAAACATTTGCTTGTTTACATACAACGAGGGAAATTTGTTATAGTAAATTTAGCTTCATTAAAGCTGCAGCAACGACGACGTTGATAAAATGGTATATTTTTTTGATATCGTTTAATATGAAAAGGATATTTCCCTTTAAGTGTAATACTTCTGCCATTTTTTTATGATAAAAGGATCCGGTATGAAGAATAAATTTGTTTAAGACAAGGAATACAAAATGACGAGGATTCTTCTTAGGACACAACGAATTTACGAAACAAATTCCTAAACATTTTTGTCAATAACGTTTACTGTTAAACAAACTTCAAGGGTTTAGAAACGATTCTGAGCAAAATAAATGTCAAATCCTTTATTTAATTTAAAACAAAATTTAAAAATCCTTATGGCCTTAAGGTATTTCAATTGTCTTGACTTTTTAATTTACCTCTTAACAATATAAGTTAAATAATTACGTATAATTAAAACCACATTCAAGGACTTAAAGTAATTAAATTGCAATTTGTGCGGTAGTGATCAAACAAAGGATGCTTTTTGCAAACAGTTAAGTGCTTTTTTACTCCAACTGACGGCGAAATGAAATAATTATAAGTCAAGCAAACATTTGAAAATCTAAAGCTCAAGGAAAAAAATCAGTTAAACTTTACAATATACAACATCCTGTTTACACTTCCCTGAACATCGCAGAATTCCATTCGGTTCGGATTGATTTTATAACAATTATATCCAAATTGACTTCTCTCAACTGATTCAAACTTTTGCCAAACTTTGTGAAATAGTCATGCTTCTGTTTCAATATAGGTACAATTTATAATTGTAAAGCGTCGACCTCACTCACAAGCGGCGACATTTGGCAGACGAACACTCCCATCCCTGACCAACAGACCTAATTGCCAAATCTATATATTTATTCACTCCCTGCACCATCATCAAAATTGTTTACTCAGCCTAAAGACGAGAGAAGAGTCTTTGTTTCTAATTACACAATTTGGCAACAAAAACTTTCCATTTCCATAAGAAACATCAAACGCGATTCACTCGTACGCCGAACACGCCGAATTGGGGAAACATCGAGACCCAGGAGTTATGAAGAAAACTTTGTTATATACTTGTTTCCAATTCAATTGAATGCGTCGCGCGGCTTGGCGCTGCCTTTTGCTTGTTAATTTGGGCCCTTTTTCCTTCTCACTTCTTTTCCATCTCAAACCCCCATCTTCCCACCCGCTCACAATTCCTGCCATCATCCGGCTTCCATATAAGCACACGATTTATTCAAATAACGTTAATGATGTGTCTATAGCCCAATTATAAAGGCCAAACTTTTTAATGCCTATATACCCTATTCTCAGTCTGCAAGGACTTTTCACGAATTCGTTTGCCTTTTTGAAGTGCGAATGAGTATTTCGTCAATTCAACATCCAGCAGTGGTGAGCCCATTTCGGCGGAGCGTGCAGGTATTTGGGTGTTTAGCAATTAACTCAGTTACATATGCTGTTGACCGACATTTGCACACATTTAATGTTCTGAATCGCTTTTTCCGGAAAATGGTCACATGGTGGTCAGATTGCTTTGTAGTTTGCGCACGACTCATTGCCACAGGGCGGCGCCATTTTCCATCCGGAAAAGGATCCAAAATAGAGGGAATTATCCGAATGCGCTGGCTGTATATTGAATTTCGGTGAACCAAAAAAAATGTAAGCGCTGATATGCAGAAACTCGGTTTTTCCACCCCTCCGATTGACGCCCATCGCATCGTCGCATCCTTTCTGGAAGCCAGAAAAAACTGTGTGGTAAATGTTCGTACGTGCCTCATCTGTATATCTGTAATGTCGAAACTAGAGATTCGTGATACGCTTGATGGATTTACATGATTTCAGTTTCTTGTACACGAAGGATACATTTAGTGAAAGCACAGTTCACTGGTGATGGCGGTGATGACTGTCGAGAATTAACAGGATTAGATAGAAGAGAGATCTCTTTGTTGAAAGTTAGGTTTTGGATTTTGATGGATGCAGGAGCTTAAAGCTGCAACCGTTTTTTTGTTTTTTTGTAGAGAGAAAATGGGTTAACAAATGATTTTTTAATGATTATTATCCGCTTTGGATATTAAATTGTTTAGAGATTTAAAGTTTGGATGTGGGACCAAATGAACAAAAAAAAATCCCTAAAAGGATTTTTTACCATTTTCTTAACTGTAAGACAAAAGCATTGAAGACATATAAAAATGAATGTTCGGCACAAGAAGAGCCCGAAGCGTTTCCTGTAATTTTCATTTTTTTGTCGTTTGCCAATGGTCTGTTCTTAAATTATTTACGTTCAGTCCTAAGTGGTCTTTAAAGAGAAATTGTTAACAAAAAATATGACCTTGAGTTTAACGTTGCTGAATATATAAAAAAAGGATTTATAAAAAAAAAACGAGGTTTTCATTGAACCAAACCAAAACCACATTTTGCGCTTCATTTATTTCGTTCACATACATTTTTTAAGCATCAACAAATCACCATAGAGATCCAAGCTTTTACAGCTTTCCCAATAGCGGTGACATTCAACCAAATGACTGAACATGTAAAGGTCAAACTCTTTAACCATATCAAAGGTCGAACATTCCAAAGTTCACACAGTATGATCTCCACGTATGTATCGCGACTACTTAACACTAACATGAATATAAATTTGTGTGTCTGATTAACGAGCTTCAACTCATACAAAGGAAGTTTAAGACATGTTCCTGAAATTGATGTTGACGAATTTTTCCACCAACCGCATAATCCATTCGCATAGAAATTTGCATAAAAAGAAGACATTTGCATACATTACGACTCTTTTACACTATACATAAGGGCGCCCACTGCTCCATCAGCCACACCAACTTCCGTACACAGAGGCAGCAGGATAATAGACAAGAAAGCAGAATGTAATTTCATCTGAAATTCCGCCAGCGTCTCAGAATTTTTATGTGAGCCAACGTATTCACTTAAGGACATTACTGCATTTAGTATTATGCAAGATTGGAAATCTTACAAGAGATTGTACGCACAGTAACACGCAGAACCGCCAGAATGTGCCGGCAGTATTGCTGTTCCAACAAACGGAAAATTATATTAAATGAGGACTCATTTAAAATGATAAATCCTGTTCAGATGTTAACGTCGAAATTCTAATCATTTAATTTGGCGCGATGGGAGATATGAAGAGTTTTTTTACGATGAAAGTGCATAACGAATTATTCAATTAAAGCTTTAAGTCTTTAAGTTTACTGTGACGGTCACAGGATAAATTCGCGAAGCCAAAAGCTCGGGCTGAGCCAAATTCGTTGAAACATGTTCACGAAATTCATGCACGCGCATTAAATTAACACAAAATATGCATGAGCAAAACAAAGGATATTCAAATGTGTGTTTATACACTCAGACGTACATTTTATTTAATTTTCTGAGGGAGGATGGCGAACAAACTTGACTTTGAATACCACACATCTTACATGCAACATCAAATCATTTCCGCACACACACCGTCAAATCATTAAGACGAGCCTTTTGTTCGAAGGATATTAGACGTTGTATATACAAAATGTCGAGTGTGCTTGAAATCTGTATGAATAGACGCGCATGTGAATCCCTAAGTTCCGCTCAATCATTTGCATAGAAATTGGTAATTTCCTTGGCTCGTGAAGTCAGCCCACAAAGTACATCTGTATGTGTTTGCTTGATTGGACATCAAGGATGTCTTGCGATTACGTCAATTTTCAACTTTGCTACATAATTTACATATTATGGTGCAGGGAAGCCTCAAAAATTATGATTGCTGAGCCAAATGATATCAAAAACGATGCGAAAAGCTGACACAAATGAGGTGATTGAAGCTTTCATCCCCCAATTTTTCACTTTGGTCAAAAAGCTCAATTTTTACGACCCAACCAGCGAAGCTAAAGTGCCAAAACACGAGTACACTCCCGAAGGATGTCGTAGACATGTATTATTCATAAAATCACTTAAATGCGATCAGAATTAATTAAATCCAGTTGTCATTCATTGCTGTCACCCTTTAAATGTCGTTGAATTGACGTACACATAAAGCATAAATGTCTAACGTAATCAAACCCCTATATTAATTATACAACCAATTAGTTTGGTGAAACGTACAAAAAAAAATCTTTACATATATCGACAGCAGAGGATAAATCTAATGCACAATGCTTAAGGCATATTCAAAACGATTCAATAGTATCAATTAATTTCTAGACGCTAATTAATCCTGAGTTGGGTGTCTATAGTATAGGGCCACTTCCAAGTATACAATTCCATTGCATAAGAAAGCCATTTTTATGGAGGCTTCCAACAGAATTTATGTGTAAAACAACTGTCCCAGAAATTCATATACCTTAAAAGCTCTTGTCTCAAATGGAATCAATTCAATTTCCACAAAATAGAGGGTTGAGGAAGCTGTGAGTGGAGGGATGGCCGATTGAAGGGTGTTAGAATTCACGTGCACATGTAATAAATTATCACCACACCCCCACATTAATCCTGCATAATGTGAAGTGGTAAGCCACCGGCACTGGACAGGAAACTGGCGATGGTGTGTGTGTGTGTGTGTGTGTGTATAGTACATTGCAATTAATCATCTCGCCTTTTATTTAAACAATGGATGGGATCTAGAGGCTGGACCGCACGTTAAGCTCCGTAAAAGGATATTTGAATGCGCTAAAGTGGTCTCAAGGATCAACATTATAAACGAATCGTTTCTTAACAATGAGTAAGTGTTGCTATTATTTTAGCAGAAATGCGCTTGATAGGCCATGAAGCTTTTCTATCCATTCACCCATTCTTCACACCTCTCCATTACAAGGATATATTCAAACGGTATTATTAAAGGATTTTCAATGTTTTATATGCAGAAAGTATCTGCTAGGCAAATTGAGAAGGTAACAACGTGTTGTTGTGACGTTTGCGTGTTTGTGTTGTTAACTTTCTCAAGGACATTTACTCAACCAATTTACATTGACTCCTTTGTGTCTTGTTTCATTAATAATATTTATGTTGTTTTTTTTTTGGTTTTTTGGGAGAGAATTAGTACCATACAGCCGAAGCCTTTAATTATTTTGTTTGTCGAGAGTCGAGACGCAAGAGATAGAGGAATTGTGTGCGTATTTTGTGGGTGGAGAAGCAGAAGGATACGGTGTACAGTTAATGGAAGGAAGGCTCACAACAGGCCTCGTCTCCGGTTCATTAAAACGTCCTATCCACTATGACAAACGAAACCTCTTTCGCGTGTTATTTATTACATGTTCTCCTCTTCAATACATTGTTGATTATATTATCCTTTTCGTTTTTTTTTTGTTGTTGTTGTTGTGACATGTATTTGGCATAAAGTCAGGAGCGAATTCGTTAAATTTTCTACCGGTAATTCACTCTTCGCTGTCACTTGTTCATCTTAATTAGGAAATAAAAACGATTTGATGACGGAGCGCACAGAACTAATGGAATCAGTCGTAAATACAGCAAAGTGCACTTTGTAAATGGATCGTATTGTTTGGAAAAAAGGACGATTTTCACTGTGGTAATTGTTTGCTTTAAATACTTTTAACGGATTGAATTACACGCTGAGCGACGCGTCCAATCGATCTCATTTCAGGACAAAAAATTGAATATTATAATTTTAGTTGATGATCGATTTTTTAATTGTACTTACATTTGTGTTTGTTGTTGTCGCGGTTGTGTGTTCCGTTCAATCCGCGGAAATATCTCTAATCCGCGTGCTGCTCCTCCCGATGGTGTATATATGCCTCAGTTCAACATCAGCACGTTCCGGAATCGACTTTGTTTACAAGTTAGACGCTGTTTGATTTGAATTTCCATCAGACAATGTTTTTATTTCTTTTGTTTTAGGTATGGGAAAATTTGCATAAGCTTCACAGTTTTTGTTTAATTCTTTAATTTTTTTTTTTTTTTGAATGATCGGGATTTTGTTTTGTTGCTTTGGGAATTGCAAAGATTTATTTTCACGCAACTTTTTACGATTTTTGACACAACACCGTGATAATCACGCATCAACTCTGGAACAGTGGTAAAAAACGACTAAGCAAATCACAACACTTCTGCTGGAGTCGGATGGACGCTTTTTTGTCAACTGTCGCAGGTCTTCTGTGATTACGAATTGCGCATGTCCTGCCCACAGAAGGGAACTCAATCGTTCAGAGGGGGAATTCAGACAGTTAAGGGGATGTTTTGGTTGCTCGCTACTTATCTGATAACCGAATGGTTGGGTTCTTTGATTTCACCGCAAATTTTGATTAAAATTATTTATTGAAGCCAGTTTTTTAGCTTCTGCTTTGATTAGTTTCTAATGAGAATTTAGCTGATAACTGTTCAGCGTGGAGCTTTTGCTGGTCCCACTGATTATCATCAATCAATATTAATATTAACTGAAAGACTAATTTGTTTTAGAATTCTTTTCTGTCCTAGTTCCTGTTCTACAAATAAGATAAAAAAAATTAAAAATTATTTTTGACCTTCAAATGTGTTTTAAACCTCGAAATGTTCTGCAAAATTTGGTCTAAAATGAGAAATAAATAAAATGAAATAAAAAAATATTTATATGACCTTGACTTGGCTATGATTTAATATGATTTATGCAAATATATTTATTTTAATTACGATTATACTTGAATAACTTTTTCTTAACCAATTTATTATTTAAAAACAAATTATTAAAAAATTTTAAACAAATTATTCGAAAAGAAATTTAAAGGCTTTAGAAAATTTTCCAATCATATCCGTGGTGATCATATTACGACCATTTTCTTCAAACGCCAATTCATTGGACTTCTTTATTAGTTGGCATGCCGCAAAGCAAGCAACTTCCGCCGGTCGTACATCGTTCGCCATAATCGCCCAATGCCAGAACACAGCACAAGCTCCAGCCAGCAAATCACCTTGCCCACCGCATCGTCTCCCACTACCACCTGGAGGTACTACAGCGTCCACAATTAGGACATCCGAATCCAAGTTGAGTGCGGTAAAAATATTATCGTTAGAGCCCTTCTTCAAGACAGTAACTCCACCGCCCAAGAGACGCATATTGTTTATTTGCTCTAATTCCTTCTCGCCAAAAAGTCGTCTAAATTCAATGTCATTTGGAGTTAGTAGGGCTCGCTTATAGTTCTTGATAATATCCAAGTCTAAAGTCAGCAAATGAAGACCATCTGCATCGATGACAATCGGTTTCTTAATTTTTCTGCACAATTCAATCAGCTGTTTAACTGTTGTGAGTGTTTGGCTCTCACGTCCAAGCCCGGGACCGATGACGACCACATGCAAACGCTCCAGCCATGGCTCAATTTGTTCTACTGCATTTACGCTGTCCAATAGTGGATGCACAATGAGATCAGGACTATATGATTTAATTACGGGAGCGGCATCTTTTGCACAGAAGACGTGCGCCAAGTCAGCGCCAGTCCTTAGTGCTGAGATCGCCGCGTAGTAGGGAGCACCTGTGTACTCCGTTGAGCCGCCAACAATGCCTACCCGACCGGCCTGTCCTTTGTGCCAATCGTCTCGTAGTTCTGGAATTATTTTCTTGATCCGTTCAATGGATACCGATACAGAAAAATCTTTGGCTGATAAATGTTTTGTTCCAGCGTTTGAGGACATCATTCTTTTTAAAAGAGTGTTGGTAATGATTCGCACTAAATTTTGATACAAAACGTGAGAATTCAGGAAAATACCTAATTTTTAATTAACTGTTTAATTTAAATATTTTTAGTTGTAATTACTTGCACAATTTTCATCAACAAGTGATATTTGACAGTTGACAGCTGACAAATCGCGTGCGCCGGCGCATTTGCTAAATAATTTATAAGCTTGACGATTTTAATTAAAATATATATATTTTTTAATTATTAAAACAGTTACTTTTTTTTAAATTGTTTTTACCGCTTTTTGTATATAATTTTTTCATACTTAAATCAATATTTATCTTTCAACTATGGGACATATTGTAAAATAAAATTATAATAAATTTTTTACAGAAATAAAATAAAAATTTAGCCCAGATTGATCTTCAGACCTTGATATAATTGATTAAAGTATTTTAATACAACTTAAGATTATTGTTAATTTATAAATAATTAAATAATACAAAATATCCTTTTTAATTATTCGAAACAAGCTTTAAAGGCTCTGTGAAATTTGCCAACCATATCCGTTGTGATCATATTACGACCATTTTCCTCAAATGCCAGTTCATTACATTTTTTTATCAGTTGACATGCCGCAAAACAAGCCACTTGACGCGGACGCTCATCCCCTGCCATAATCGCCCAATGCCAGAACACAGCACAAGCTCCAGCCAGCAAGTCCCCCTGCCCACAGCTGCGTCTCCCACTTCCACCTGCAGGTACAGTATCCACAATTATGATTTCCGAGCCCACGTTGGTTATGCTAAAAATTTTATCTTTATAATCCTTCTTTAATACGGTAACTCCTCTGTCCAAGAGACGCATAATTTTAATTTGAGTAATTTGACTTTCTCCAAAAATCTGGGCAAATTCAATGGCATTTGGAGTCAGAATAGCTCCCTCATAACCTTTAATAATATCTAAGTCTTGCGTTAGTAAATGAAGGACATCTCCATCGATGACAAGCGGCTTCTTGATATTCCTGCACATTTCAATCAGCTGTGTCACCGTTTTCAGTGTTTGGCTATCCTTTCCGAGTCCAGGGCCGATGACGAGCACATGAAGTGGCTCCAGCCATATCCTGATTCGTTCAATTGCGTCATCGCTATCTAACCATGGATGTATGATGAGAGCAGGACTATATGACTCAATTACTGGAGCGTCATCCTTTGTACAGAAGACATGCGCCAAGTCGGCACCAACTTTCAGTGCTGCGATTGCTGCGAAGTAGGCAGCGCCTGAGTTTTCAGTTGAACCGCCAACTATGCCCAATCGACCGGCTTCACCTTTTTGGCTATCGCAACGTAGTTCCGGAATCATTTTTTTAATTCTCTCTTGCATTACCGTTACATTCTTTTGTGTCTCAACGTCTGAGGCGATCATTTTGTAGAAGTTTGAGAGTGACGATTTTCGTTATTTTTTTTATAAAACGCGAGGTTAAATAATATTGTTTAATTTCTAATTAAGACTAATTTTAAAAATTGTTACAGTAATTAACTTGCACTAACTCCACCAACAAGTGATTAATTGACAGTTGACAGTGGCACTAATTACTTCTAACGGAAACATTGAAGTAGATTTTATATAACACTTAATTAGAAAAATAATTTTTCTAAATTAATTTTAGGTTTTACAAACTTTAATATAATTTTGTTATTAAATTCATTATATTGCAGACTTTTTATTGACAATGCGGCGTTGTCAAAAAATGAAAAGATCCGTTTTAAATAACATCTTACCATTTATTCTTTTCTTTAACACTCCAAACACAAATGTTGGTACTTTCTCAAAACAAAACAAAAAGATAAAAAAATACTGTAATTTAATTATATTAATGTAGTTTTTACACTATAATTATAAGAAATATAATCCAACCTAAATAAAACCTACAATTAATTAAATTAAATTTGTATTGTACGGATTACTTGTTGATGACAATTTCCATATTTCACTGTATCATTCATTAATCTTGTTTTTTGGCAAAATCGGTCACTCCATCAAACCAAATTGGCACATCGGGCAGTTTCTACAAATACAATTTACAAATCTCAATAATAAATAGGCCAACCACTGCACACAATCCTAGAAGTGTGACTCTAAGGGTCTCGACATCTCCAAAAAAACGCTTTGATTCGGCTGTACTGAAATTGAGAATTAGAAATAGAGATCGCATCAGAACACAACCGTGGCTGGCTGGCAAAATCACTCAATAAACCAGATCAACTGAGCGTCAAACGTCGATTAACAATCAATTTCTTAGGTGATTATGTCTTTTCATTGTAATTAATTGATTAATTGGGGAAATTAAATTAAGCGCCTCGCCTCGAAAAAAAATCCATGCAAAAATACTGACGCCAATCATAGATGCAACAAACACTTGGAAACGAACACAATTTCTACGCAAAACTTTATACACGTCAATTAGCACCGATTCACCAAATTGGAAGCTTTCACCTCTAGAACAGTATTAGTGGCGTCTGTGCGGCCTCCTTGGCGGCCCTGCGTGCGTCCAACTCGCGCTGTATTTTACCACCGAACGCTGCATGCACGACCATAAAGTCCAGGTCGTGACCGATCGGAATCAAATCAGCGATCGAGTGCTTCGTCTGATAAGATTCCGGCTGGCGGGGCGGCAGTGACGCCGCCTGCGATGGAACAACTGTGACTGTTGGACGGGTACATCGCAATTAAAATTAATTAAATAAAAGGAAATTAAAGAAAACAACGGAAAAAAAATAACTAAATAATAACGACAACAAAATCACGCGAGAAGATAAGTTGAGAAAACAAAAAGGTCGTAAAAAGCCAAACCCAAAACATTTATATCCAAAAATACAAACAATATGAATAATTAGAACGATTAAAATTTGTTAATTACATAAAAATGTTGAACTAATACTTGGGAAAACAAAGAAGAAGCAGTTTATGCACTTAATTCTGATTGTTTTAAAGACTAAATGGGGAAAACAAAAAATGTCATCAGCCTATCTACCTATTGTGGAGGATGGCGGGGCATCTTTTCCGTTGACCGGTGGCGCAGGTGCCGGCCGATTGAACGGATTCTGTCGACGTGGTGGAGGTTTAGGCGCGACTGGTGATTGCTGTATGGGCGTCGGCGCTTTCGTTCCCTCGATCTCTTCTAATTGACGCTGCAACTCGGCCACCATCAACTTCATGTACTCGTATCCAGCACAAGTCAGTGCCTTCATCCATTGTTCCATCAAGTCCTGAGATTCTGCGCTCAGCACGTACGTTCTGTTGTTCATGCCGTGAAAGACGATTTGAAAGCAATACTGTTCCCCCTCTTCAGCTAGTTCTGTTAACAATAAGAAAATCAATTTAAAAACTGTCAAGGACATTCGCCACAATGTTTCACCCACCAATTGTGCATCCTTCCAAAATGATGACTCCCAGTGGCTCGCGATCGCCGCGCTTCTCAAAGTAGAACAGAAGATTGCCCTTGAGCACAAAGTATCGCCGCTGCCACGATCTGTTCACTTCGCCGCGCTTGCTCAGCCACCCCTCCAGGTCGACGGGCGGCGATATCGCGAACATTGTCAAGTTTTTCTCGTTGATCTTCATCGTGCTGAAAATAGAGATTGCAAAATGTGTCGACGACAATTAGCATACAATACGAGAATTTGGTCTTGAAGAAGTAAAAACAAAGACTAGACGTGATATGTGAGGATGGTGCGTGCAATATCTACGTCACGGAATATTCAAATTGGGAAAATAATGGTGTGGTCTGGTTATTTGGGCTTTCTTTTTTTTTACCTGCGTTTCTTTAACTTATCATAGCATCACTTGATATACTTTTTTAAACTACTTGCTAATTGTGTGTCAGTAAATAAGTTTATTTTTTGAAATTGAAATTTGCATTCAAATATTTCTAGATATATATATACGAACACGGATTGACATTCAAATTTGACGCCCAAACTCCAGTGACACCAGTTTTTCGTCATTATACTTGCTATTCATATTTATAAAAATAAACCAAGAATTCACAGGGTGTTTTTGATAATAATCTTATCTTGAAAAGTATATATTTTTATTAAAGTAAACAATTGTTAAAATCTAATAATTCCTTAAATCACTATGCCATTCCTAATTGGTTAATGAACATAGCTCTTCAGTGATGAAATTGTTGGTAATCAAACGTGTTAAATAACAATATCGATTACCAGCAACCCATATCTTAGATCTAAACTCTTATCTTCACAATGTAAATTACTAATGTCAGAACAAGCAACACTTAATTGTTTATGTTCCCTTTTCTTAATTGTACCGGAAAATGATTTTCGAAACGGAGACTTTTAGTCACTACTTTCAGTTTCTGATTGACTTTAGACGGTGACTGTTTAGTTACTAAATTGGATTACAAATGAAATACTGTCACCATGACATCAGAAAGCCAAAGAAAAGTAATTTAAAAAGTTTGTTTAATTGTTTAGTGAGGTGACCTTTCTATTCGAGATTAATATTGTTAGGTGTAGAAATTTTATACATATTCTTACACTTTTGAGGGCTTCGAGTGTTACACCGTTTACTAAAATATAGAATTTTATTATTTGAAATGTAACTATTTCAATAACTTTCTGATTAAACAATCTTCAATAGGCTGTCTTAAGTTAATATTTCACTTTTAAAAAATTACAATGATAATAGAACAAAGTATATTTGAAATTTTAACGCATTTTAATTCAAATTCTTTCGTTCAATATTTTCATTGTGACATCATCCAATGGAACCTTAAGCCATAGACACAATCAACCGATATATAGAAAATATAGATTGAGACACTTAGAAGAATTGTTTATATAAAATTGTAAGAGCACAGAAAATTTGCATATAAAAAAGAATGTTTTCAGAAAACAAGTTATATTTACACCTCGTCGTTGGGTAGGCAAGTGTCGCTTCTTGTTGATAATTCCTAAGCCAAGGAATTACGTTTAAAGATACCTCACAACAGTATTAACAAGTGGTTATAAATCTAAGAGACAGAGGTGCAAAAGCAATCGACCGACATTCTGAAGCGGTTGCAGAATAACATGAAGTTGTGACAAATTGGAAGTTTCAGTAGAATCTTTAAAACGGCACAGCAAAGAAACTTTCAG
>JANSTS010011462.1:31932-43129 GCA_026546915.1 Sylvicola fuscatus
GATGCTTCCTTCTTCATTCAACGGTAAACTTTTTGAATATATTTTCTCTACATTGCTAAAGATTACAAAGTTAGCTTTCCTTCAAGGTCAAAATACAAAAAAACCTTAAAGCTCAATGATAAATACCTGTTAGAATATGAATCTGTGTGAATGAATAACGTATAATTTTTGGAGTCAAACAAATACTGACCTTGGCTGACCCTTGAAGACAATCCAAATCTTCATTTGCCTTGAAAAGATAACGTCAAATGATAACTGTGCTGGAATTCAAAATCATGCGCATTCATTCAAACATAATCACAGCCAAATTGCAAGCAATAAAATCAAAAAACGTGAAAATACCTTTCAGTTAAACTAAATTTATTTAATAATATATAATTCTTAATGTTTTCAAACAACTTGTATGTCCCTTAATTCAGCGTAAACGTGCAAAAGCATCGCTGAAATGACAACTCAAAACACGCACAACTAATTTACAGTTACATAAAAATCATTATTTGGTACAGTATTTACTGAAACAGAAAAGAAAAAGTAAGTGGTGTTCAACTAAACATAAAAATCTACAATTAATACACCTGCAAGGTGCAGGCGTCATCTACACATCAATTAACAAACAAAGGAGAAAAATTACAAATTATTATAGCGAAAAAGGAAAGAAAAGAAATTCTTACAAAATACTCATTTACGAAATTAGCACAATCACTGCCAAACAGGAATTCCCAACAAAACAATTGTTTTACATAAATAAATAACAAAATCTGCACCTAGGGCAGGTAGGCGAATTTAATTAGCGCAAAACAATAATTGAGAAGAACTCAAATTCAATGAACGACAACTGACCACCGGGTTTATGCGAAAGTTTTCATCATTTTATTAATAGTTAATAAATTGATCAATATTATTGATAGATTTTCAGTGTGATGGTTGGAAATGCACTTTAAGCAAAACACCGGTGATGGCCACACGGCCACAAATCTCCACTCAGTTTACAACACCTAAAAATCAGAGAAACCAAACCGAAAGAAACGTAACGAAATGAAGCTAACTTGTACAGATCGCACGACGGACTTGTGTTTTGGTTTCTGCAACTAAATCTGCTGTATGGAGATTAGCGGTGGGGTGGTTGTTCGCGCAGCATGATACTTATCGCCGGTGGTAGTGGCAACAGCCGCCGCACTGGCGACCGATGCTGCTGGCACCGATGATAAGCTGTCTGAATTGACGGCGGCCTTCTTGCTCTGGTCCATTGTCACATCCGACAATGGCACACCGACGTCCCTGACTTGTGATTGTGCTTTTAATTGTCACTTGGCCTCGTTCAGGTTCTGGTACCGAGGCTTGTTGTGTGTGAATGGCAAATATTTGTACTTCATCATATGCTGGAAGGGACAAAACAACTAATTAGTGGGCATTTTGCACAGATGACGTCACTATGACATCATCCCAATTTCGTTTTAGGGTTATAAATCATTAGAACAGCCGATAAAAGCCGATAAGAATGTAAACAGATGATTACCCTAATCTGTCGCTTCATTGTAATGCAGAACAGTGTGATAAAGTACATGACAAGTATTGGCCAGAAGACGGGAACGTTGAATGCGTCGAAGAACGTACAGAACATGCCGATAATGGTGCTTTTGGCGATCGCATACCAAAACTTGAACTCGGGCAGGCGCCGTATGAACGGTCGGAATTCCTCGTTGGAGCGTGTCGGCAGCTCGGGGCCCTGGTCGTCGTCCAGGTCGAGGGCCGGATCAATTTTTGGCGTCAAAAATGCTATAAACAGATTTAGGTGGTAGATGCCCAGCGCATAGGTGACAATGTACCAGCCCTGCTTTAGGAATATTCGCAGTAGAAACAGCAGCACCAGAATGACGGCGGCCACCCATCGTACTCGTGTGTGTGGTGTCCATTTGTCTAGCAGGCCTTGGTAGAATTGTGACAGTCGCAGGAACAACTGTGACACAGGATTTCTGGTTGATGTGGTGGTTGATGCTTCCTCATTCATCATGGTCACGACAAATGGATCGGTCTCTCACAGATTCAGGTGTTTACTGTGTCGCTTTTTCGACAATATTGTTTTGGGATTTTGCAATTTTGTGTTCAGTTCTGAACGTTTTTCTGGACGATAACTTCACTTTTGTTTCGCTTTTGTTAATTAGCAGGCGATTTGTAGGAGTTTTTGTTAAATTACTTGGAACTTTATTAGTCTCGGTCACACCACTTTTTTCTGACGCGAGGTTAGTGAATTGCCACTTTTCAAAATTTTCATTCTCGTCACCACATATTCGCTAGATTGGAAAAAACTCAATGCCAGTGGAAAACACCATAATCGATGAACGGCTTTATTTTGGCGGTCGGCATTTTTTGTGTGTTCAATTTATCATGTTAAACGTCCGGATTTTGGGCTTTTAAACATTTAGAAAAGGCAAATTTATGGAAAATTATAAAATTAAATCCTATTGAAGCTGAGTGGAAAAAAACTACACGTCAAGTTTCAAAATGATTTGGCAGATAGCGCAGTGGCGGCGCTGCAAAAAGCGCTAACTCCAGTCGTGCCAACTGATTTTATCGATTTTGTCAGTGTGGTTGGCCTGTAAAAGTACAGGGTGGTCTTGTTTATGATCTTGAAGATCAATTTATAATGTTGCAATATATTTTAATTGATCTTGGACTAGATTTTCCCTATGGCTTCAATTAAACCATATTCACTGATGACTTCAATTTCCCAATGTAACCCAGAAACTTGATTGAAAACAATAGTTTCTCTGGGAATCTGAACAAAATTTGGTTGCCATAGAGAAATACATGAATTGAGTAAACATTTTCAAATATAAAATAAAAATGGACAAGCCAAGATTTATCTTGCACATCGAAAAATCCTTAAATTTCACAATTTACGACGTGAAATGGATACCAAACTCGGCGAAAATTGCAGTGCTTGGATGCAAAACGAATGGAAAAGGAGTTCTCAAGATATTTGAACTGAACCAAGGTGATTTGGAGCCGGTGGAAGAACATGAAAGTCCTTCGCCGTACAAGTGCGGCACATTTGGTGCATCTTGCTTCCGGCCCAATTTGGCAGTTGGTGATTTTGATGGAGTCCTTAAGATACTGTAAATTATTAACAGTAATTTTTTACAAAAATCGGTTTAATTTTTCTGCCATTTTTTTTTTCGTAGAGATTTATACAATCCCTGGAAACCAATCTACAAGGTAAATGCCCACAAAGGTCACATAATGTGCATAGACGGAATCGGTGGGTTGGTCGGTGGTGGAGCCCCAGAAATTCTGACCGGTGGCAAGGATGGCAGTGTCAAGCTGTGGGATGTGCGACAGACGACTGCAGCTGTCAGTCACTTGGCGCCAGCGGATTTGGAAAAGTCGCGTGAATGCTGGGCCGTCGGATTTGGCAATTCGTTCGATGAGGAGCGCATCATTTGTGCTGGCTACGATAATGGTGATTTGAAGATGTTTGACTTGCGAAGTTTGAAGGCTCCACGCTGGGAGGTGAACGTTAAGAATGGAATTTGCGACATTGAATTTGACCGGCCAGACATACCGATGAATAAGCTTGTTGTCACCACGCTGGAGGGATGTGTTCATGCGTTTGATTTGCGGACGCAACATGCTCAACATGGATTTGCCAGTGTCACGGAAAAGGATGCTGGCCGATCATTGGGAACTAATGGCGTGATTGGTGGTGGCAGAGCGACTGTTTGGTGTGCTAAGCATTTGCCGCAGAATAGGGATATTTTAGTTACTTGTGGAGGTACAGGATCTCTCAGACTGTGGCACTAGTAAGGGTTTTTCTCTTAATTTCTTAATTTTGTTGTTGTATCTATTTTCATTTTTAGTAATTATCCTGTAAAAAGGTCGAAGGAGGCTTCTGATGGAGCTTCAATGGGAGTAGCCGGGAAACTTAAAATGTTGTCGGCCATTACGGTTTCGACTCAGCCAGTAACTTGCTTTGATTGGAATGTCCACAAACTTGGATTGGCCGTTTGTGGGTCGCTGGATCAAACCGTTCGAGTGCTTATTAATGATAAACTTAAGTCATTCAATTAATGTTTTTTTGGGATTATTTTAAATAAATTTTGGTTCTGCATGTTCAATTCTTATCGAGTTTTTTATGACCTTGAAAAATATTACTTATACTTCTGATCTTTGTGTCTTAATGTACATGAAAAATGTCAATACATTTTTACCGAATCTTAATCTCATAGCGGTGATTTCTTGTATAAAAGTGTTCAAGGTCACAAAATTACATAAAAGTCTATACAGAATATATTTCAAGTTCGTTTAGTTTTACTTTTCTCACAACCAACTGAATCAATCGATTTTGGAAACTTTTTCTGCTATAAATTACATGAAATGTCAACGTCCTTGAAGATGAGACAACTCACATCAAAGGATTTATACTCTCAGCAACATTCTCAAGGTTTTCCTTGAATTCATTCAATTCGTCTACTGTTGTATCAATATCCTAACAGTAAATCGCATGCGCTTCTCACCAACACAAACGTAATTTCCGTATTTTTACTGAAAACTATTGCAAATCAGCTGTTTCGTGAAAGTGTGTGTGCATAAAATAAATTACATATTGACAGTCTCGCGCATACGCTCGCATTTTTCGCGTCTAACTACAATTAAATCATCATGTGGTGTGGCCAGTGTCAGTTGTTAAATTTGACTTTGAAAAGTACGCGAATTTTAAATACTCACGCGTATTTTAAATGAATTTACTTAAGTTTTCTTTTGTTTATATCCAAAGTGCGAACGGGTAAGTCACAGTAAAACTTTATCTTAAAGTTGGTCAATTTCTTGTAAGTCAGACGAAATTCAATTGATTTTTCAAGAGTTGTTGTGTGCGTTTTTGGTTCCTAATCATTGGGTTATGAAAACAATTGGAAATTTGTATTTGAAATACACCCAACAATGTTTGAGCCACGTTTCGAGAGAGATGAGTAGAGGGCCCACAGGGGCAAAAGCTCATCTGACCAGCTGGTCAGCTTGTGTGCATGAATTTTGTTGCTACATGACTTGCCAGCTTATATTTAAACTTCTTTTTTTAGAATCACTCAATTCAGTTGAAAATATAGTTTTTTTGTGGGCACAATCAATTTTCCACTGAAATTGGCCATGAGTGGGACAATGCCAAAACAATCTGCCGCTACATTTTCTTGCAAAAAGTACTGTAAATTAACTGTTGGTGATGCTATTTACTTAAAATGTGAGTAACTATTGTTGGTGTAGGACAAAGAACAGAGTTCAGAATCAAAAAAAAGCCTTAGACAATGAAACGGCTGCTTCAATTGCATTTAATTGCTTGGCGAGCAATGCTGTTCACTTAAGGCTCGCCAAATGAACAACTCATCAGTGTCTGTCGATAAACGTCTCAGCAAACAAACGTTAGTTGTGTATTGGACGACCTAAGTGGACGACGACAAGTGACATTGGTAAAGTTTTATTATAAAATGAACATAGATTGTGAACTTGTGTTTAGTTTCGTGGTCTTGAGCACAATTTGTTTTTAGAACCGACAAACAACTCACTGTTTACTTGAAATATTAATGTCTTACATAAGTTTTACGTTAACTTTATGGAAGAATCCACGAAATTCTGAAAAAGCACGCGGTTTTTTGCCGCCCATAAACCTGTTGAGCAGTGGAATGCCTTCCCAAAGCCTGTTAATTGATAGCTTGTCTGTATCAATCGTTTAAATCTGACGCTTATCTGAACCAATTGTCTTTGATTAGTGACAATTCAATTCAGTTAGACTGAATTTGGATTTCTGATTAATTAGTGTGTTTTTTTGCTTCCAGTGCAAACGTGCATCTTCAACGACATGAGAATAAAGCCTAAAATCCTATTCAAGCACGGAAAAAATTGAACTCCACTGAGATAGCAACAATAATGAATGGAATTCCCAATAATAATCAACAAGACAACAGGTGATTGCCGATTCAACTGGCGGTTTTTCGTTTAACCCAAATTTTATCTTATTTTTAGTGAGCCAAGATTACTGCCAAAATACCAAATATCCCGAGAGGTTCTTCATCAAGATGATATCGATCGAATTACTCAATATGAGCAGAAGGATAAAAGATGTAAGAAACTCCAAACTTCTTTTAAAACAAAAAAAATAAAAACCTGATTTTGATTGAATTTTCAGTATGGAACCGTTTTTCCAGCTCAATTACCCACCTCAGTATCGTTTCAATATTATACCAGCTGATTCCAGTGGCGAAATGGCTTCCAAAGTATCCAGTGAAAAAAAATCTGCCTGGCGACATAATCAGCGGAATTACAGTGGCCGTAATGCACATACCCCAGGGAATGGCCTACGGCCTTCTGGCCGGTGTCACGCCAAGTTCTGGCCTCTACATGGCTTTCTTTCCTACAATTGTTTACTTTCTGTTCGGAACATCACGCCACATATCCGTTGGAACTTTCTCTGTGATCAGTTTGATGACTGCCAAAGTGGTGCAAACGCATGCCACTCTTCTGGATGATGTATCTCACATCCCAGTCAATGGAACAATGACCGATTTGCCAGCTGTCGTTTACACGCCAATGCAAGTTGTCACTGCCACATCGTTCGTCGTGGGAATTCATCAGGTTTTTAGACTCATTTGTTTAGGTTATTACTTTTTAATTACTGCTAATTTTTTACAGTTAATCATGTGTTTGGCAAGATTGGGAACGTTGTCGTCGCTACTTAGTGAGCCGTTGGTCAACGGTTTCACCACAGCGGCCGCTGTTCATGTAACAGTCAGTCAGATGAAGGATCTGCTGGGAGTTCAGGTGCCACGATTCAAGGGAATGTTTCGTATTGTGCGTGTGAGTATTCTATCTTCTAAATTTTATTGACTATTTTATTAAATTTTTTGGTTTTTGCCTGATTTAGACAGTAATTGAAACTGTTAAGGCTGTGCCGTCTGCAAATCTCGCCACTGTCTGCGTCTCCATATCAATAATCATTTTTATGGTGTTTATGACAGAAATTGCTAAGGTAAATGTTTTAAATAAATTAATTAAAAATTTGAGACTAAAAACCAGGTCTTCCCCCAAGCCATGGGCTGCGAAAAAGTGCCGCTTTCCACTTCCCGGTGAACTGATAGCTGTGGCTGGATCCACGTTAATATCATTCCTAATGCAATTAGGGCCTAACTATAAAGTACATCTAGTAGGCAATATTCCAATTGGCCTTCCGCATCCGGAAATGCCACCCGTTGAGCTGCTCAAGGACGTGGCTGTGGATGCTATTGCAATCGCCATTGTCAGTTATTCAATAACCATGTCGATGGCGTTAATTTTTTCGAGGAAAAATAACTATGAAGTTAGACCCAATCAGGAGCTGATGGCTATGGTGAGGATTCATTTCTTCTTTCATTTGTTATGGTTCATAAATCTTCCCAAAATAGGGTCTCAGCAACGTGGTCGGTGGCCTATTTTCATGCGTTCCAAACTCTTGTTCGCTGTCACGGTCCTACATTCAAGAGCAAACAGGTGGAAAGACACAAATTGCCTCTGTGATTTCAGCATTTCTTATCTTAATCGTTCTGCTATGGATTGGGCCTGTCTTTGAATACTTACCAAGGGTGAGTTGTTTTTGCAGTTCATCCTATTTATGTTTTAAATTAAATAAAACCTTAATTTTTAGTGCATTTTGGCAGGAATCATTTTGGTGGCCCTGAAAGGGATGTTTATGCAGGCGGCGCAATTCAAGCGTTACTGTAAGGAAGGGAAAATAGAGACAATCACCTGGTTGGTCACTTTATTTTCTGTCACGCTCATTGACATCGATATTGGGTAAAAAGTTCATAGTAAATTAAAAAATAACAGAATCGTGTTAAAGAATTATTTTGCAGCCTATTTATGGGAATGGCGGTTTCTGTGGTTGGTCTGTACGTTAAAGGCTGGAAAGGAACGTATTCAATGCTTGGAACTCTGCCAGGAACTGGAATCTATTTGGATTTGAATCATCACACAAATGTTGTTGAGGTTGACGGTGTGAGAATCTTTAAGCAAACAGGTGCTATTAATTTTGCGACGCGCGGCGTTGTCAAGAAGAACCTCTACGAGGCGATTGACGTGAGTCCGCGTCTGATACGAAGTGCAGTGGTGGCGGCAAGTCCCGAAAAGGAAGAAATGATCAAAATGCGTGGAATGCGTGCGCTTATCTTGGACCTATCATCTGTGACCCATGTAGATTCAGCCGGTGTCCGTACATTCAGTGAGATAGCAAAGGATCTTAAGGTTCTAGGATGTATTTTGTTGCTAGCGGCGCCCATTGATCGTGTTATTGATTCGTTAAATTTGTCCGCGTCGATTGGGGAGCCGACGTTTACTGTTTTCCCCACAATTCATGACGCCGTTCTGTACAGTATGGCCCAACAAAAGGGTGACTTAGTTTAAATGTAATGTTAACAGAAGCGATTTGATCGTGAAGGAAATGAGAGGTGCCTTACCACTGTGGTGAAGACTTTTTGACGGATCGTTTAGACAATAATTCATTGATTCCACATCATTTTTGGCTTGTTAAATTGGAAAGAGTTGGTGCTTTCGTGTATTTTTTGTACTTAGATGTTGTCTGTACTTATGCTAGGCCGCTCTGTACATAAATGTTAGTTTTTTATTAGTTTTAAGATGATCAGCTTGCATTAGGGCTTGTAAATAGTGAGAGAATGTAACGTAAAACGGGTACAATTATATATTTTTTGAGAATTTTGGATTATAAAGAAGAAACCAATGCCATTCAAGGTCTTATAAATTTATAAAAAATATTTGTAAATAAATAATACAACAAACAAACGTAAAAAATACCAAAAATCTGTATTTAATCAGTCGAAATCAATAATGAAGCTCCCATGATTCTCAAATCTCATTAAAAAGTGCCATACAGAAGTACATTTATTTTGTTTTTAGATTAAAAAAAAACTCCCTAGAACATTATAGGCCGCTGCGGCATACACAAATTGTAATAGGCAGTTTTGTCCCAGAATTCCATGCCCTTCCACCCACACCAGCCCTTACCTTGGATCACAGACAAATCATCAGCGCCCGTATAGTGAGGATCCAAAATCAAGAAGCGGATGTCACCACTGGAATTGTCATAATCAACGCCGATAATTGTGTGCGCCAGCACCCCACCGCCGATCATAATCGGCGTGCCTTGTGTCTCAAAGTGAAGCGCCAATTCACTGCCCTTTGTGGACAGTTCAGCGCCAGTCATAACAAACATGATGCGTGAGTCAACGTTCAGCAGCAAATTCAAGCACATCGACACCTCAGTGGAGCCAATCCACTGGCGACTGCCAATAAATGTTTTTGGCTTGTCGCCAATGTCAACAAGTGCCTTTTGAATTTGCGCGTGTGTCGGCACCGTCTTGTCTGTGTAGCCCTGCCAACGGAACCACGAGCACAGCGTCTGCAGCGATCGATACGCACATCCCCAGCCGTTGTCGTCGAAGTTATCCTGCATATAGTGGTGGTAAGTGTATTTGCCCTGCACCAAGTACTGTTTGCCCGCCTTCAGCATGCTCTTGAGGCCGACGTGGACGTTATTCAGTTGCGTCTGTGCGGCCAACTCCTCAGCAAAGCGATAGCGATTCGTTCGTCGCAACACTGGACGTGTCAGCGGCATGCTGAAGTGCTGGTGGACGAGTTTGCGCTGGTCAATCAGATAGGAGTCGTCGTCACTGCTGTCAGATGGATAGGCACACGCAAAAAAGTGACCGAACTCAATTGGCTGGAACTGGACGACATTTGGCACGGTTGTTTTTTTCTCGTTAACGAACTGATGGACCAGGCAATCCTCAATTAGTCGCAGTGTTCGACACATGCTCTCCACCATTATGTCGTAGAGCGCTAGAGAGCTTCTGCTCTTGTTTAACATCGCTAGTGAGTCAACGTTGAGTGGCACTTCAATTGGTTTGCCCAGCTCTGTTTGCATGAATATCACTTTCATGGCCCCACTTTTGGACACATTCAATTCACTGGTCAGTTCTTTTGTTTTCTTTATAAACATGCAGACTGGAAGTATTTCATAGTCATTCAGGGCGACGGCTGCAGCCTTCTTTTTTGCTTTAGCCGTTTCTTCGGCAACCACTGGCTTTGATGCGGCCAGTAATTCAGAAACTTTAGAATTCGCACTTATTCCATTTATATTAATGCCTGAACTTCCTCCTGACATAAATATTCCGGTTCCATTTATATTAAATGCAGCTACACCAGATGCTATCTAAATAAAATCGGGTAAGAATACAACTTTTTCTAATTAATTTAACATCTCGGTTTACCTTTTTACGCAATTCCTGCATTGACTTCCTGAGAGATGGTTCACTCTGTTCACACCTCAGCGTTAGATTGCACTGTAGCCTGGCAAACAAGAATTCTCGATACAGTTCTGCGTCTGTAATAATTTCGAATGGAATCTCTTGCAGTTGTCCATTTACAAAATGTGATGCCTTCAATCCCTTTGTCGTTCCTACCTCACAGTTAAGCTGAATTGGATTGTCGGTGACGTCGACATCCTAAACACAACAAAAATTTAAATAACAACAATTTGCAATTGTTCAATTATTGTGGTCACCACCTGTAGAATCTCTTTGAGGTGAGCTTCTGAATCAGAACACGACCCGATTTTTACCAGGCCGCAGAGATCAACTTCGGCCGGAAAGTTGAATTGATGTTCTCTGTAGTTTAGCTCACCATCGGCAGACTCAACGTTAAAACCGAGTATCAGGATGGCTCCTTTGGACATGACACCAAATAGACAGCCGCTGCATTGTGATTTCACTCGCTCCAAACGCTGCACAGTTTTTGAAGAGAAATTATTGACAGTTGGGCCAAAATTAGGACTTACTTTTAAGCGACTTACCTTAACTACAAACGTAGTTAATTGCAACTTTATTGTCATAATAACTTTTTGTTAAATTTACCACAAATGTTGAAGATGAAATTGCTACGTGGATACAAATTTAAATCAAAAAAAAAATTTACTAAGTAGTAGAATGTCAAGATTTATATGTTTTATTGTATTATGTATAGAAAATATATGTGTTTATCGGATCGACGTCATTGAATACTACAGTGACGTCATTATAAGATGTTTAAACTTTCGATTTTTTTTCGAAATATATTTAAAAAGCCGTTAAATTTAAAAGGCAACTATGAAAGGAGGTTTTAAAAC